>CAJQZP010000978.1:2810000-2837500 GCA_907164705.1 Parnassius apollo | reverse complement strand
TAATGTGGGTAGATTTGATTTTTAGAATTGAATGGATCTGTGTTAGGCCGAGTACTTTTCAATCCACCCTCGTATATATGCGCGGCTTCGTCATTCGAGCGACGGCAATTCGAGCGACAGCAAGCGGCCCTATCGGAAGAAAAGCAAGCAAGAAGCCCTCAAGATCCTTATAGTTCAGTGATAACTGCCACATAATAAATAATTGTAAATAGTTTGTAAATATAGTGAATTTTTTCTTAACGGATTTAATTTCAACTCAACCTTATTTAGTCAGACAGATGTCACAGAATTAGACTCATTTGCAACAATATAGTAACCCCTAGCGTATACATAATAGAAAAACAAATAAATACAGTCCACTTAGCTCTCATCCCCTACATTTCTTTGGTCCATCGTCCGTAACGTACGTAACGTAATTAACGCACACCCTCAGACACCCCAATTAGTATATTATGTTATAATCATAATACATACACTGATTTTTAGTTTAACATTTTTATGCACTGATTATTTATCAAATTAGTTATACTAATTCCGGAAGAATGTTGTGGTCACAGTACAAATCCACGAACGTAAAGACTTTAACGTGCTTGAAATAAAGTTCATTTTTCTTTATATTATTGAATGACAGAATTAGTAATAATACAAATAAAACTGCACTCTTAAAAGTCTTATTGCCATAAGTTACGGTCCATTTCAGTTTGTTTTGACTGTACAGATTTAGTGTGACTGTAATTTACGTAGTTTTAATTATTTTTGGGATAAAAAATTACCTATATTAAAAATGATAGGAATCGCATCGCATATATATAATCATCCTTTCACGGTAAATGTTGATCCAGTGAGAAGTTAGAACAATTGTTGATCCATCTATTTGACGTGTTTGCTCAGCTCCTCGTCGCACAAACTTATATACTTTGATCCATCCTTGATGCGCGTGTGACGTCGGTGGATCTGCACTAGCAAGTTTTCAATATACTCGTCAGCGATTTGCCCTACATTTGTTGATCTATCAACGGTTGAAAAAATCATACTGAATATGATTTTTTAGATCCAGAGTATATTTAATTTATATGCGACATTTACTTAGACTAAGTGGATCCGGAGCCATAATTGACGAATAGGTACTCGAACACGAAGCGGCAACATCGCGTTCTGTGTGTGACAGAGAACCCAGTAGGCTACTTCGCTATAGTGATAAGGTAAGAAAATGCGTTATCTACTGATTTTATGGATCAAACTTTGGCAGGTTTTATTGTGGAAAGACGTTTGTTCGAGTTTATGTTATCGTGAGTGAATTTGTGTTATATTGTTCATTTGTCATAGATCAATTAGAAGATGGTGGATAGTACTTTATTACAAATTAATTTATCACTCGAGTATGTGTGTATGTGTGTGTGTGTGTGTGTGTGTGTGTGTGTGTGTGTGTGTGTGTGTGTGTGTGGTAAGGGTTGAGGGTGCCATTTAGTGCGCGCGCGTGTGTTTGCGTGTGTGTGTGTGCAGCAGTGTGCGTGTGTTTGTGCGGTTGTCTGCTTGTGTTTGCGCGCGTGTGACGTGTGTGTGTGTGTGTGTGTGTGTGTGAGTGTGTTCATGCGTGTGGGTGTATGTCGATGTTAGTATGTGGGCGCGCGCGCGCGTTTGCGTGCGTGCGTGTGTGTGTGTGTGTGTGTGTGTGTGTGTGTGTTTGTGTGTGTGTGTGTGTGTGTGTGTGTGTGTCCACTGTTGTGTTTGTGTGTGTGTGTATGTGCGCGTGCGCGTGTGTTTGTATGTATGTGTGTGTGTTAGTGTGTGTGTGTGTTAGTGTGTGTGTGTGTGTGTGAGTGTGTACATGCGTGTGGGTGTATGTCGGTGTTAGTTAGCGTGTGTTAACTGTCATTCGTATTTGTGTGTGTGCGTGTGTTAACTGTCATTCGTGTGTGTGCGGGTTGTGCGTGTGTTTGCTTTTGTGTGTGGGTACAAGTGTGTGTGTGTGCGTGTGGGTGTCCACTGTTGTGTTTGTGTCTGTGTGCTTGTGCGTGTATGTATGTGTGCGCGCGTGTGTGTTTGTATGTATGTGTGTGTGTTTGTTTGTGTGTGTTTGTTTGTGTGTGTGTGTGTGTTTGTGTGTGTGTGTGTGTGTGTGTGTGTATGTATGCGTGTGTTTATGTGAGTGCTCGAGAGCGCGCGTGTGTATATGCACGTACGTGTGCGTGCGTGCGGGTAATGCAGCGTAGTTTGTGGTGAAGGCGGAGGAGAGAAATTTGTGGTGAAGTTGGATATAGTGGAAACGGGGAGAGCGGGGTCAGAAGTGGGTCGACCTTAGATTGTGTGTGGTGGAAAGAATAGTGACGGCGCGTGGTGGTGGCGGCGGAGGGAGAGGAGCTTATTGTTGAGGCGGAGGGAGCAGAGTTTATGGTGGAGGCGGAGATAGCGGAGGTGGAGAACGAAGGCTTAAAGAGGGGTGCGGTGGTAGATGTGGAGGCGTAGGTGGCAGAGGTGGTGGTGGGTGCACTGGAGTGCAGTAAATTGGTAACATAATAAAGTGGTAAAGTACACAAACGCGCAAGCGCGCGCGTAAACATGCACACATGCGCACACGCACAACCGCATATACACACTCACACATGCACACAGCCGCACACACAAGCATACAAACACAACAATACATACACACACACACACAAGCACACACAAAAAAAATTACCTATATTAAAAATGATAGGAATCGATTCAGTAAACGATTCTGAACAAACTACTTTCTCAAAGTGCGTTAATAATGTTACATGTTGTATATATATATATATGCTCCTATGCTATGCTATAAAATTACCTATATTAAAAATGATAGGAATTGATTCCTATCATTTTTAATATAGGTAATTTTTTATCCCAAAAATAATTAAAACTACGTAAATTACAGTCACACTAAATCTGTACAGTCAAAACAAACTGAAATGGACCGTAACTTATGGCAATAAGACTTTTAAGAGTGCAGTTTTATTTGTATTATTACTAATTCTGTCATTCAATAATATAAAGAAAAATGAACTTTATTTCAAGCACGTTAAAGTCTTTACGTTCGTGGATTTGTACTGTGACCACAACATTCTTCCGGAATTAGTATAACTAATTTGATAAATAATCAGTGCATAAAAATGTTAAACTAAAAATCAGTGTATGTATTATGATTATAACATAATATACTAATTGGGGTGTCTGAGGGTGTGCGTTAATTACGTTACGTACGTTACGGACGATGGACCAAAGAAATGTAGGGGATGAGAGCTAAGTGGACTGTATTATTTGTTTTTCTATTATGTATACGCTAGGGGTTACTATATTGTTGCAAATGAGCCTAATTCTGTGACATCTGTCTGACTAAATAAGGTTGAGTTGAAATTAAATCCGTTAAGAAAAAATTCACTATATTTACAAACTATTTACAATTATTTATTATGTGGCAGTTATCACTGAACTATAAGGATCTTGAGGGCTTCTTGCTTGCTTTTCTTCCGATTGGGCCGCTTGCTGTCGCTCGAATTGCCGTCGCTCGAATGACGAAGCCGCGCATATATATAATCATCCTTTCACGGTAAATGTTGATCCAGTGAGAAGTTAGAACAATTGTTGATCCATCTATTTGACGTGTTTGCTCAGCTCCTCGTCGCACAAACTTATATACTTTGATCCATCCTTGATGCGCGTGTGACGTCGGTGGATCTGCACTAGCAAGTTTTCAATATACTCGTCAGCGATTTGCCCTACATTTGTTGATCTATCAACGGTTGAAAAAATCATACTGAATGTGATTTTTTAGATCCAGAGTATATTTAATTTATATGCGACATTTACTTAGACTAAGTGGATCCGGAGCCATAATTGACGAATAGGTACTCGAACACGAAGCGGCAACATCGCGTTCTGTGTGTGACAGAGAACCCAGTAGGCTAGTTTGTTATAGTAATAAGGTAGGAAAATGCGTTATCTACTGATTTTGTGGATCAAACTTTGGCAGGTTTTATTGTGGAAAGACGTTTGTTCGAGTTTTTGTTATCGTGAGTGAATTTGTGTTATATTGTTCATTTGTCATAGATCAATTAGAAGATGGTGGATAGTACTTTATTACAAATTAATTTATCACTCGAGTATGTGTGTATGTGTGTGTGCGTGTGCGTGTGTGTGTGTGTGTGTGTGTGTGTGTGTGTGTGTGTGTGTGTGTGTGTGTGTGTGTGTGTGTGTGTGTGTAAGGGTTGAGGGTGCCATTTAGTGCGCGCGCGTGTGTTTGCGTGTGTGTGTGTGCAGCAGTGTGCGTGTGTTTGTGCGGTTGTCTGCTTGTGTTTGCGCGCGTGTGACGTGTGTGTGTGTGTGTGTGTGTGTGTGAGTGTGTTCATGCGTGTGGGTGTATGTCGATGTTAGTATGTGGGCGCGCGCGCGCGTTTGCGTGCGTGCGTGTGTGTGTGTGTGTGTGTGTGTGTGTGTGTGTGTGTGTGTGTGTGTGTGGGTGTCCACTGTTGTGTTTGTGTGTGTGTGTATGTGCGCGTGCGCGTGTGTTTGTATGTATGTGTGTGTGTTAGTGTGTGTGTGTGTGTGTGAGTGTGTACATGCGTGTGGGTGTATGTCGGTGTTAGTTAGCGTGTGTTAACTGTCATTGGTATTTGTGTGTGTGCGTGTGTTTACTGTCATTGGTGTGTGTGCGGTTGTGCGTGTGTTTGCTTTTGTGTGTGGGTACAAGTGTGTGTGTGTGCGTGTGGGTGTCCACTGTTGTGTTTGTGTCTGTGTGCTTGTGCGTGTATGTATGTGTGCGCGCGCGTGTTTGTATGTATGTATGTGTGTTTGTGTGTGTGTGTGTTTGTTTGTGTGTGTGTGTTTGTGTGTGTGTGTGTGTGTTATGTATGCGTGTGTTTATGTGAGTGCGCGAGAGCGCGCGTATGTATATGCACGTACGTGTGCGTGCGTGCGGGTAATGCAGCGTAGTTTGTGGTGAAGGCGGAGGAGAGAAATTTGTGGTGAAGTTGGATATAGTGGAAACGGGGAGAGCGGGGTCAGAAGTGGGTCGACCTTAGATTGTGTTGGAGGCGGAAAGAATAGTGACGGCGCGTGGTGGTGGCGGCGGAGGGAGAGGAGCTTATTGTTGAGGCGGAGGGAGCAGAGTTTATGGTGGAGGCGGAGATAGCGGAGGTGGAGAACGAAAGCATAAAGAGGGGTGCGGTGGTAGATGTGGAGGTGTAGGTGGCAGAGGTGGTGGTGGGTACACTGGAGTGCAGTAAAGTGGTAACATAATAAAGTGGTAAAGTACACAAACGCGCAAGCGCGCGCGTAAACATGCACACATGCGCACACGCACAAACGCATATACACACTCACACATGCACACTGCCACACACACACGCACACAAACACAACAATACATACACACACACACACAAGCACACACAAAAAAAATTACCTATATTAAAAATGATAGGAATCGATTCAGTAAACGATTCTGAACAAACTACTTTCTCAAAGTGCGTTAATAATGTTACATGTTGTATATATATATATATGCTCCTATGCTATGCTATAAAATTACCTATATTAAAAATGATAGGAATCGATTCCTATCATTTTTAATATAGGTAATTTTTTATCCCAAAAATAATTAAAACTACGTAAATTACAGTCACACTAAATCTGTACAGTCAAAACAAACTGAAATGGACCGTAACTTATGGCAATAAGACTTTTAAGAGTGCAGTTTTATTTGTATTATTACTAATTCTGTCATTCAATAAATATAAAGAAAAATGAACTTTATTTCAAGCACGTTAAAGTCTTTACGTTCGTGGATTTGTACTATGACCATAACATTCTTCCGGAATTAGTATAACTAATTTGATGAATAATCAGTGCATAAAAATGTTAAACTAAAAATCAGTGTATGTATTATGATTATAACATAATATACTAATTGGGGTGTCTGAGGGTGTGCGTTAATTACGTTACGTACGTTACGGACGATGGACCAAAGAAATGTAGGGGATGAGAGCTAAGTGGACTGTATTTATTTGTTTTTCTATTATGTATACGCTAGGGGTTACTATATTGTTGCAAATGAGTCTAATTCTGTGACATCTGTCTGACTAAATAAGGTTGAGTTGAAATTAAATCCGTTAAGAAAAAATTCACTATATTTACAAATTATTTACAATTATTTATTATGTGGCAGTTATCACTGAACTATAAGGATCTTGAGGGCTTCTTGCTTGCTTTTCTTCCGATTGGGCCGCTTGCTGTCGCTCGAATTGCCGTCGCTCGAATGACGAAGCCGCGCATATATATAATCATCCTTTCACGGTAAATGTTGATCCAGTGAGAAGTTAGAACAATTGTTGATCCATCTATTTGACGTGTTTGCTCAGCTCCTCGTCGCACAAACTTATATACTTTGATCCATCCTTGATGCGCGTGTGACGTCGGTGGATCTGCACTAGCAAGTTTTCAATGTACTCGTCAGCGATTTGCCCTACATTTGTTGATCTATCAACGGTCGAAAAAAATCATACTGAATATGATTTTTTAGATCCAGAGTATATTTAATTTATATGCGACATTTACTTAGACTAAGTGGATCCGGAGCCATAATTGACGAATAGGTACTCGAACACGAAGCGGCAACATCGCGTTCTGTGTGTGACAGAGAACCCAGTAGGCTACATCGCTATAGTGATAAGGTAAGAAAATGCGTTATCTACAGATTTTGTGGATCAAACTTTGGCAGGTTTTATTGTGGAAAGACGTTTGTTCGAGTTTTTGTTATCGTGAGTGAATTTGTGTTATATTGTTCATTTGTCATAGATCAATTAGAAGATGGTGGATAGTACTTTATTACAAATTAATTTATCACTCGAGTATGTGTGTTGTGTGTTTTTTTGTGTGTGTGTGTGTGTGTGTGTGTGTGTGTGTGTGTGTGTGTGTGTGTGTGTGTGTGTGTGTGTGTTGTTCTTTCTTTTTGTGTGTGTGTGTGTGTGTGTGTGTGTGTGTGTGTGTGTGTGTGTGAGTGTGTTCATGCGTGTGGGTGTATGTCGATGTTAGTATGTGGGCGCGCGCGCGCGTTTGCGTGCGTGTGTGTGTGTGTGTGTGTGTGTGTGTGTGTGTGTGTGTGTGTGTGTGTGTGTGTGTGTGGGGGTGTCCACTGTTGTGTTTGTGTGTGTGTGTGTGTGTTATGTGCGCGTGCGCGTGTGTTTGTATGTATGTGTGTGTTAGTGTGTGTGTGTGTGTGTGTGTGAGTGTGTACATGCGTGTGGGTGTATGTACCGGTGTTAGTTAGCGTGTGTTAACTGTCATTCGTATTTGTGTGTGTGCGTGTGTTAACTGTCATTCGTGTGTGGTTGTGCGTGTGTTTGCTTTTGTGTGTGGGTACAAGTGTGTGTGTGTGCGTGTGGGTGTCCACTGTTGTGTTTGTGTCTGTGTGCTTGTGCGTGTATGTATGTGTGCGCGCGTGTGTTTTGTATGTATGTATGTGTGTTTGTGTGTGTGTGTTTGTTTGTGTGTGTGTGTTGTTGTGTGTGTGTGTGTGTGTATGTATGCGTGTGTTTATGTGAGTGCGCGAGAGCGCGCGTGTGTATATGCACGTACGTGTGCGTGCGTGCGGGTAATGCAGCGTAGTTTGTGGTGAAGGCGGAGGAGAGAAATTTGTGGTGAAGTTGGATATAGTGGAAACGGGGAGAGCGGGGTCAGAAGTGGGTCGACCTTAGATTGTGTTGGAGGCGGAAAGAATAGTGACGGCGCGTGGTGGTGGCGGCGGAGGGAGAGGAGCTTATTGTTGAGGCGGAGGGAGCAGAGTTTATGGTGGAGGCGGAGATAGCGGAGGTGGAGAACGAAGGCTTAAAGAGGGGTGCGGTGGTAGATGTGGAGGCGTAGGTGGCAGAGGTGGTGGTGGGTGCACTGGAGTGCAGTAAATTGGTAACATGATGAAGTGGTAAAGTACACAAACGCGCAAGCGCGCGCGTAAACATGCACACTTGCGCACACGCACAACCGCATATACACACTCACACATGCACACTGCCGCACACACACGCACACAAACACAACAATGCACACACACACACACACACACAAGCACATACGCACACATGTACACATGCGCACACGCACACCGATCACACACACACACACACACAGTCTTCACACGCATACATATGCACACACAAACACACACACGCACGCACGCGCGCGCGCACGTACGCACACGCACACATATGCACACACACAAATACAAACACACATACACACACACACACATACACGCGCGCGCGCGCGAAACAAAAGCAGACAACCGCACAAACACTCGCACATTAGCGCATACACACGTACTCAAAAAACAACAGTGCACACACGCACGCATACACTCACACAAACGCGCACGCACATGCGTTCACACGAACACACATGAACGCACATACACCTACACGCACGCGCACACCCACGTGCGCAGGCACACGCTCACACCCGCGCGCGCGCACACACACTAACAGACACACACACACACACACACACATACACACACACACACACAAACGCACGCACGCACACACACACACTAACACGCACTCAGACGAATATCTTATGTCGCCGCTGCCACCACTTCCGCTACAAGATGGGGCGTTGTCGATTTATTTGTTAAAAAAAGTCGTTTATTTTGACCACAAGGATTATAGATGTTAGTAATAATACAAATCTTAAAACTAATTTTAGTAAAACTTAACACATTACATTTAAATCGGATCAACATTTTCCGTAACCATCGCAAGGTGGATTTGTATATCGGATCAACTTCGGCAAACGCTAGCAAACAGTCTCGTGAGTGCAGATGTTGATCCGGTCGGAGCCACATTAGTTACCAGAGATGCATATTGGATCAACAAAAGGCGCCGGATCAACATGCGTTTTCGGATCAACAAAGTGCTCGCGTGAAGTCGCGTCTGATCAACATTTACCGTAACGAGATCTCTATATATATATATATATATAGAATTGCTTGTTTAAAGGTCTAGGATTTTTATATTAGTTGACGATGAAGATAATGACAATGACGATGATGATGACGATGACGGTGATGAAGTTGACGATGACAATGAGGATGATTACGATGGTGATAATGATGATGAAATTATATATGAAATGAAAGGTAATTTAATTTGGAATACAATTTTATTTACATTATTCAAAATGCTCTCCCCTATTTCGAATATATGCCCCTAATCGACGCGGCCAATCATCAATCGCACCACACACCACACTCATATCTATTTCTGTCACTGCTTTAGCCAAAAATGCTCGGAGAGATTCCAAATTCTGATGAGATTTGGCTTAGACTTTCTCCTCCAAATAGTGCCATATATTATAATCCAGTGACCTTAAATCTGGACCAGAAGAGGGTCAGTCTTCATGTCTCATAAAGTCAATTCCATGGGCGTTTTGCGAGCATCGTCCCCTATGAGCTGGGACAGAGTCCTGTTGGAATATCCAATGTTCATTTTTGTAGATTGTTTAAAAAAAGGTTCCACTATGTTTGTTAGGACGGTATTTTGGTACACCTCAGCACTGGTTTTTACACCTTTTTCACAGAAAAACACCTCAGTTAAGCCTGAATATGAGCCAAACCATGAGTGACGATGGATAATGTGCTCGTTGAACCCTCGGAATACGCGTGCTGGCTTCTTCACTGCTGTGGGCATACACCTTATCACAAAAATATCCGGTCTTCTTACGATAAGCTCATAGTCCTAGGTCTTCATTGATCACTCTTTTGACCGTGGCTTAGGCCCATCTATCCTAAGATTTTTTGTTTACGAACAGGATTTCGTTGGATTCGCGCCTTCACTGCTTTGATCATCGCGGGTGTCCTAGCTGTACGAGGTCGGCCTGTCCTCTTACGATCTTCGAAGCTAGAATTTTCAGTGAATCGTTTGATAGTGCAATAAACAAATTGTAGGGTTATTATTAATTTTTGAAGAATATTGAAAATCTCTTTTGGCGCGTAACCACAACGGTGCAACGCGATAACCACTACTCTATCTTCTTTCTTCGACCACTCCATATTTGAAAATGAATGAAAATTAACGTCTTTTTATTTTCGGCAAGTGTCAAATATTTTTAAAATTGGTGAACTTCATCTAGCTAGTATTCAAAAATTTTAAATAATAAGGTTTTGACAGAACTTATGACCCGACGAAGTATTTCCAACGATTAAAAGCGTGCGTAGTTGAAGATGGTCTAACACAAAGTAGCAGCGCCACGGCTAGGTAGTAATTTTATACGTGATAGAGCCATGCAGTTATATTAGTAGTATAGTTGTAGCACGAATGGGTCGGCTCGACCGGGAAAGGACCACGCTCTCATAGAATACCAGCGTCAAATAGTAGCTTAATGCTGCTGTGTTTCGTATGGTGAGTGTAGAGAACCGGAGACCCTTTTTACTGGAAACGAGGCATTCCACCTAAGTCCTAATGGATGACAACGCATCTGCATTTTGATTCGTAATCGAGGATAGATGTAGATGTCTATGGACCACAGCAACCACCTACCATCAGGTGGACTGTGTGCCCGTTTGTCATCTAATCCTATAAAAATATAGGATAGTTTGTTCACCCATGAGTGATCCACAATTTATTTTGCGAATTTAAGGATTTTCAATAGGACATGGCAAAGGGTCGTCGAAAAGGGCTGAACAACATCTGCCTGGCAAGCTAGTTTACCATAAAATATTCTCAAATTCTAATGAAATAACAATAAAATTGAATAAATCAGTTTTCCTTATTATTAATCATTCAATATTCATTAAAATATTAATTTAAATAATTGCAATATTATGTATATAAGTACGTGAAAAAGACAATTTCTTTTTGTATGGAGAATGGACTCACCACAAATTGTGGCGTAACTTAATGAAATGTATGTCGAATTTTTTTATAGGAATTGGTGACAAACGAGCACACAGTTCACCTGATGTTAAGTGGTTGCTGCGGCCTATAGATATCTGCATCTATCCTTGATTACGAATCAAAATGCAGATGCGTTGTCACCCGTGAGGACTAAGGTGGAACGCCTCGTTTCCAGTAAAAAGGGTCTCCGGTTCTCTACACCCACCATATGAAAAGCAGCAGCGTTAAGCTACTATTTCACGCTGGTATTCTGTGAGAGCGTGGTCCTTCCCCGGTCGAGCCGACTTATTCGTGCTACAATTATACTTCTAATATAACTGCATAGCTCTACCATGTATAAAATTACTTATATATATACACGTATTTATTACGTATATCTCCAGATTACACTAGTGATATTAGTTTTACCGCATCTAATCGGAATCATCTCGGGAATACTGAGAAATTAACAATCAAACGGCAATCTCATTATAACCTAAAACGTATATGTGCGACTGTCTTGTAGTTTTTATCGATATTCTACGTTATAATAGTGCAGTGTTAATAATAAAAAGTATAAAAAAGTTGTAGGTTCTTCAAAATATTAAATACTTGGTGCATTAAAAATATTCTTTTAGTAGTTCCGGAGAAAACAGTTCACGAATAAACAGACTGCGGTGATTTAAATAGGCAGGTCTTGATTCTAAATGTATTATTTATAATCATACCGGTTAGGTTTTCATAAAATCTTTAGCCAATTTACTGTGATAAATTGGTATTTTTTTATGAGTTAAGTGACGTTAAAATATCTAGTTGACTCAAAAACGATTGTTCCCTGTAAAAAACCTAATAAAAGCCCGACAGGCCGGACACCGTCTAATTTGGCCGGACACGCAACCAAAAAGCCTGATTGTGTCCGGCTTTATCTGGACGCCTGGCAACGCTAGCCACTGCCTTCGACGCACACTACGATAATATCGAAACGAGACGGAGCGCACGAAATAAATTGAACAAGTCCGACCCAGACGAATGCTCGCGCTGTATTTAACGCAGAGGGCCGGCGCAGTGAAATATATGGTACTTTTATTTAGTTAATTAATAAACTATAGTAACCATTTAAAAAGTAAAACTCGTAGTACAGATTAAGCAAATGTTGATGATTATTTTGGTATAAATTTTACGTCAAAATGATGTAGAATTTTGAATATATTGGGGCTTGTATCGAAGCTTCTTCGGTAGATTTTTGATTTTTTTCCCTTAAATGAAAGGCATATAACGAAAATGTATTTAATAATTATTAAAGTATAGGATATTTGTGAGATAAAAATATTTTTTTTCAATGATCGATTTTCAATAGAATCTATAAACTAGAGCTCCCAAATCATGTCAGTTTTGGCCTAAACATGCATCGGGAGAATGATTATTTCCAAATAAATAAATAAGTTATCTAAAATTTGTTTTGAGCTTATGGTAGTAGAGAAAACGAGCTATTTTTACCAAGTAATTGCTATTTCAACCAACAAGGAAATCTTTGTAACTTTGCGATTTTTAGTAATACTCCTCATATACCGTCATTAAAGGGTCAAGAAATAAATAAAACTGGTAACCTTTTGTATGTTTATTTATGAGCAAATAAAGCTAAACATCTTGGTGATATTCTTTCATTGACTATCTTCTTACATGTTGTATTCAATAACCCTTTTTCTCTTAAATATACAATTCGATCGAGTAAAATGAAATTTTCAATAATTGGTTGCAAATAATTTTGAAGTAAAATAAAAATGGCTGCCTTTTTAAAAGTAGTTTGTGACAATTCCCCCCAAATTGACTTTAATTCTTCAAATACAATCCTTTGATTAGTTGATTTTATTTGATTGCTTGCTTCATTGAACATATTCGTTTCGGATTTATTTGGAGAACTGACGTCGATAAACGAAAATCCCTCAGTACAGGCGTCTTGTGCATAGCTTTCAAAATCATTTTGAATTGTTTTAACTTTTACCGCTTTACGTTTTTTTCTCTTTAATTTATAATTATCTGTAACAATGACATGTGACATAAAACACGTGACGTCTCAAAAATGACACAATGAGGGTTAATAATCTTACGCTCGCCAGATGTCATTAGTTGGGACTAAAGTGAACTCATTTGTTACGTAGACTGCTCCTTTCTAGAGGGTGCGTTGTATAGGGGATGTCATTTAGCATTAAATGAGTTTGGGTGTTTAGACCCCCGTTTGAGGGTCTATTACGTAGATGAACAAACAGTGTTACCATCACCATAGCATCGATTTAATTATAAGCTTTTCAAATTTTAGTGTATGTTTAAAAACAAAACAATACCAGTAGGGGACTGGAGGTGTTCTATAGTTTTTTACATATTTTTTTTAATTCTTATACTTTTAGGGATATCCATAGTTCGGTTTATACATTAACCTAATTATTTAATAAATCCTAACCTAATTAATAAAAATACAACCAATATTTCATAAAGAAGCATTAATCTCGACACTTTTCTAACAAAATCACCTCATTTCTAAGTGGCACCACCCCGCTGACAGAAAAATTCGTGGATGAATCCCTCACTAATGGATAGTTAGTTCTTTTTCTTCATTAACCTGTAAAACATGAAGGTTAGAGAACAGGAGAACGATCATCGTAGAAAATAGTATCCCAGAAATATGGACACCATCAGTGAAGCGCTGCGATCACTAAGTTAAGTCAAAAAAAGTCATTTTCAGTCTATTTTTCCGATCAGATGCTAAACCACTTGCACATCCACGCACAATAAAATATTTCTCCATTTTTTAATGTTTCTTTTTTGCAAAAATTACAACATTACGGAGCATTAAATATTTCTACGAAAAAATGAAATAAAAATTTGTACATTATTCAACTAACTTCATCTACTTGTACCCATAAACAGCTAACTTCGCAGTCAGACGTAGCGTATGTATTCTACAAATTTCAAGGACAGGCAGCTATGCTTTAGTACGTAGTGATCGTTCTCCTGTTCTCTAACCTTCATGCTGTAAAAATCCACTGACATGAGATTTGTCTTTGGCCCGGTTTACATTTTTAGAAGTGACAAGTGCGAGTGCCAAGTGCAACTGATAAATTACAAGTGCTTAGTGCGTATTTTATTCCTACTTATCAATTGTAACTGCCTGTTCACACGCACTGAGCGCTAGTCATTTGTCAGTTGCACTTGCCACTCGCACTTGTCACTTCTCAAAATGTAAACCGGGCCTTTAATCTTCACGGTTAGAAGACGTATTGACGATTGCAGTACCTAGTAGAAGTCTCACACATTTAACGCTGCTGGTCGTCGCCGGCTGGATATTTTACGCCTGGCGTAAACGTGGTGTTCATCTCGCCATCTATCGGAAGCCATAAGATATTCCTGGCATGTTCCATAGTCGCGTCTTGCGATACACACGAGACTTAACGGCAAATCAAATGGAAGTGTTCGTCGGAAATATTGAAATTACTGGCTTCTACTCTATTACGTTAAGGGATTTTTTTTGCATGATAACAAAACAAAACAAAAAAATAACCATATTTTAAATCTGTCAGTTTGTCTGTCCGGGCTGTTGTTTGGAATGGCTGAATCGATTGTAAAGAAACTTTACGAACAGGTAGAGAGTAATACCAGGGGGAATATAAACTATATTTTATACGAAAAACTGAAAAAATGAAAATTACATAATGTACTTACGTTTGTGTGCATACAGTTGTAATACAGCTCTTGCGAGTAAGTTAAAAACTAAATTTTCTGTGTTGCTTTGACTAGTCATATGAGGCTGCGCTGCTAATCTTAGAAATGGTATTCTCATGTATTCAGACCCTCTGTTTTTATTATAAACCTCTTTGAGACAGTTACTAAGTGGAAAATTCGTAAATTTCTCGTCTGAAAAATGCTCTAAGCGCATTTTATGATAACAGCATGGCATTAGTATCATTGCCTTTGCATTGGGCATTTTTAAAAATATATTCATTCCGTCAACTGTCAAATCTGCACAAGAATGGAGACCAGTTATACAAAATCCATTGTTATTTGGAAATTTATCACCCAAAAATTGTTCTAAGTCTATATGGGACTGTTCGGTTACTCTATGTTTGATGTATTTTACGTTCCCGGTTGAATCACTGTGATATTTATTTTGACGTTTTTTTGCTCCAGTGTAATGGTTTCCGTTACATTCCAAACCCAATACGTTGTAATTAGTCATGTCGAAAATGACTTGATCAAGATATCCCTGCAATACAGTTATTGTTGAAAACTTGTGTTGATTATCTCGTTGGTTTAGTAATCGTAAATTCGATTGCTGATCATAAGGTTCCGGGTTCGAATCCCGGGTGGGGCCAAAATCAGTTATTAGGCTCTTATGTCAATAAATTCTCAGTGGTAGCCCGGAAGTTGGCAGTGTTTCACCCCCGTACCTCGGAAGGCACGAAAAGCCGTTGGTTCTGAACTCTCTTAGGTCGTGTCGAAATATCCCATCAGTCTATGAGAGTGACCGAATAGAGGTTGCACTTGTGCTTGTGCATACATACCCGAGCTCTATTATCTTGTCCTACGCAGATGTCTATTAGTCTCCGTTGTGAATGGGCGTCATTATTATGTTTAAAGATTACGTAATAATAAGAATTTTATTTAGATTTTGAGGAAATGCATAATTTTTATTAGAATATACATAAATGGAAGAATCATGTTGCAGCTATATTACGCTAGAACAAATAGGTTGGCTCAACCGAGGAAGGACCACGTTCTCTCGTAATACCCACGTAAAATAACAGCTCAATGCTGCTGTGTTTCGTATGATGAGCGCAGAGAACCGAAGACCCTTTTTACCGGAGTCAAGGCATTTCATCTTAATCTTCAGGGATGACAAAGCATCTGCATTTTGATTCATAATCAAGAATACATGTAGATGTCTATGAACCTCAGCCTTCACATACCATCAGATGGGCTTTGAAATCGTTTTGTCACCTATAAAGTAGTTACTTATTAAGAAGGTAGAAGATAAAATACCACCAGTACTATCATTTGCTTAAATCGGGCTGTCTAATAAGGGCTGTCTGTTTCTCGTCCTAATATGGACCCTCACCATACTACTTTAGGTTTTAAACCTTTACAAATTGTGTTAATTATAAGTAATAGTAAATAACAGCGAAATTCTTTAACCTTCCTAATGTAGTCACATTGTTAAAAAAACTAACTTACCAATCCCGAACCAAAATCGACAACCGTATCACATCCAATTTTATTGCATAGTTTTCCAATTTCATTGGCTAAATAAACTATTTCGTGTTTCTTTTTCGGGCCCAGAGGAACTTCGATTGTGTACTTGATGTTGTTCTGTTCTTCTATAAAATCATAATTAGCCTGTAACTTGTCCAGTTTATCAAAAAATTTCTTTAAAAAAATATTATTTTCTTTTTCGGTTCGAAGGTTAAAATCATCTTCATATAAATTAACGGTTTTGAGATTTTCAAGGGGTATACTTTCTAATACCCCTTTTACAAGTATATCTGTATTTGCGAAATTAAACAAATGTTGGTATTCTTCGAAAAACATAGTGCATTGCTCAAAATACTGCTCGAAGTTGGAGAAATGTTGCGGTAGAGTCATTTGAGGGTAGTCTGAAATTTTAAAACAATAATTAATGATCTTACAACATGGTAGTCAACATTCAACAAGATATCGTTTAACGAAAAATTAACAAACTCTCGAAGAGAGTCTCTACAGAGACTTCGAAAGTGTGATCTTAGACTTCAGTCATCATTATTTCTTCGTTTGAATCCGCCGCATTCCATTGCTATAAATAAAGCTCATAGACAGCATCCATTGACTCCCTGCCTGTTTAATCAACCTAAGGTTCTCAAACCACTTGCAAAGCGTGACAATTATAGCAAATATCCCCTTGAGATACATACATACTGCTATTTACTTATCTCCGGACCTCCACATTCGCCATATGAAACACAACAGCATTAAGCTGTTAGTACCAATACGCTGGTATTCTGTGAAAGCTCCGTCGAGCCGACCCATTCGCGCTACGACCATAATATAACTATAGCACTTTCCCAAGGAATCCTTCAACTCACGGTCCGAAACCAGATGCCTAAACCAGAAGGAGTTACAACATGAGAAGAAATAAGTTGATATATGCATTACGCAGGTGGCTCAGGACTGACCACTGAGGTCCCTTCACAGCCGCACAACTTGTGCATGTGCGACACCAATCCTCGACATCGTCACGATAATGGACCCAGTAAAACTGTTCTCGGATCTTCAGTAGAGTTCGTTTAACTCCCAGATGGACTCCTGAACAACCATTATGCATGCTTTAGCTTTAGGGACAACCATTTGCAAACGACAGCTGTCTCCTCGACCACAGCGGCACAGGACTCCATCCTGAATCAGCAAGCTGTCCCATTGGACCCAATAGCTTTTAGTGGTCGAACTCATCGCTGAGACGTCGCTCCACTTGGGCTTGGTAGCACCGGCCTTCAGCCATTCCAGAATCGGCTTGATGTCCGGATCTTCCTGCTGTGCATGTTGTAAACTGTCCTTCCACTCATTGCTGAGGTTGTCGGTCCTGAGCATCCTCACAGAAACCACTTCTTTACTCTCTTGCCTAGAACTATTCCTGCACTTATCAGGATAAGGTCTTCTTGACAATGCATCTGCGTTGCCATTCGATTTCCTGCTGCAGTGTGCGATAGTCAAGTCGTATTCCTGCTGCTGCTGGGTGGTGCTGTAAGCAGCACTACCCTTTCGAGATCGATCACCTTCCCTTTTTACAGATCGCTAAGGGCAGCTGGATCGAAGATGGCCCATTTGCCCACAGCCATAGCACCTAGGGTTGTATTCTTTTTTTGCGGTCGCGAACCGTAGCTGCTGCAACCTCCCTGACACGATAGGAACGATGATCCTGCCGCACGGCTTTCACCTCCAATGCATGGACCAAGGCGTCCTTGAGCATCACGTGGTGCCCGAGCCTCACAGCAGCTCTGACTTCCAGGTCGCGGATGCCGCCGACGAATGTCTGCACCAGGTTCCCTTCAATGAGCGCAGGTGTACAAACCGGTATGCTTTTCGCACCAGCTTCTCCACCTCAAGGGCCCACTGCTGCAGGTTTTCGTTGCTGCGCTGCACGCGATCTTTAAGCTGCGCACGAAACACGTGTTCCAGGTGAGCGTCGCCATATCTCGCCTCCAATGCCTCAAGGAGCTGCTCATAAGTCACTTCCTCACCGAGAGCTTCCAGAACTCTTAAGGCCCAGTCGAGCAGGCCTAGTGTGAGAGCAGTCATGGCCATTTCAGCTTCGAACTGGATTTTGTAGGCCGACCAGGAAGAAGTCCCGTCGAACGGTGGCACCTTGAACACACGTAGCGAAGGTGTTGTAGCTACCATGGGAGCTGTAATTGCATCCCCCAGTTTGAGGTCGTCCAGCGTTTTCTTTACGTCAGCCATCACGTTGTCAACCCGATTGTTCACTTGGTCGATTCGGGTTTCAGCTTTCTCGATTCGGGTTTCAACTTTCGCGATTTTTGTTTCAGCTTCCGACAGGCGGTCGTCATGCTGAGCAACCCTATCCTTCACCTCCTTTATCTCCTTCGCAAAGGTAGCATGAAGGTCCTTCATGAGGAGCATCTGCTCTTCCAACCAACCGGCCTGTTCCTCTTGTCCGCCCCGCAGCTGCTCCTCCAAACGACGGATCTGTTCCTCTTGTCCGCCCGATACTTATACATTTGTACTGAACAACGGATCCAAACGTTAAACATTGCCAACAACAATGAGGGCCAATAATCTTCCGGTCACCAGATGTCGCTAGTTGGGACTAAGGTGAAATTTTTGGTAAAACAATGTCATATAATTGAGAAGATAATTTCAAAATATTTAATGCACAAAACAATACCTTAATGGTTTATTCTTAATTTTTTTTGCACATTTTTAACTTTTTTTTAATTTTTCTGCTTTTAGAAATATCCGTAGTTTAGTTTATTCATTTCTAATCTAATCAACATAAAATATAACTAATATTACAGAACTAACATTACCACATTACATTTGCCTAACAAATTAAATTCACCGCTATGAAATCTATCAAATACTTCTCATTCCATAGAAGCGCCGCCCTGGTGGAAGAACAAGTCGTCGATGACTTCGCAATAGCAATGCATCAGATCAGAATCAGAAGCAGGATCTAAAATGGTGGTTTGGCAATCACAACAAACTTTAACAACTAAGTGTCCCTTTCCCTTATGGTATTATGATATAAGTGGAATTTTACATGAGTACACAACAGTTATTAAATAAACCTTTATTTTTTTTAAGTCATATCATTTTCTTTAAAACAAAGAAAAATACCTAACAAAATGTTGAACTTTAATTTTTCTAATACTAACTGAAATAATTTTCAATAAAGTTATCAATATTAGAAGTCATTATATAAATCATATAACCAAACATATTCTACACAGTCTTTTAAATATAATGTAAGATAACAAATTTAAAGCGAAAATACTTTGAGATATACTAATGTTTGGAACTAATTGAAAACCATGATTTTAGTTAAACAGTACCTACTCTTAAATTGAGAGACTAGCTATTATGGACTTAAAAAACAGCTTGCTTTTGTCACCCATTAGTGCTACAACTATAATATAGCTGTAGCGTGGCTCTATGATGTAATAGAATTATAGCAAATTAAAGCATTTTCATAAAATTACAACTTGTCCAAAAATAAATTGCTTTAAACTTGAATTAGATACCACATTTTGTGACAGGACAGGACAGATAATTCCTTGTAATACTATTTTTATAAGATAAACAGTAAATAATTCTGACTACAAACACAAAATATTTATTTGTTAAGTATAGATAAAGAATTCACTGCTGCGGCCCACTTATCTTCTTCCAAACTTCATCGTTCTTCTGCATTTCTTGGGAAGCGCCATCACCAATCACACATTTCCCAGCCCATTTCTCAGGTGCTAGATACTTCTGGCACACCTCTATTAAATCTTCCTTTTTCACAGCCAACACCCTCTCCCTTTGTGCCTGCCAAATATCAAAAGATAATCCATAGAGGAATAAATCTATGCCTTTCATGTATTCAGCTATTGGTTGATCCATTTGCTGCAATATTGAGAGCTTAGCTTCAAATAGATTTTGGTCATCGATAAGACTTGTGTTCTGTGCCAACCAATCAGATGTTCCATCAAACACATCCAATGTTTTTCGAGAATTGGGATCCCTATATGAAAAATAATTAAAAACTCCATCTAAGGTTAATGCTGCACCACCTCCATATGCTCCATTTTGTTCCCTCACAATCGGATGAAGGTATTTAGATGTTAAGAACTTTGATAACACACGCAATTTTGGATAATCTGAGTGTGTGTAAGATACAGTTTGAATTGCTTTTGCACAGAAATTTATTGGTATATTCATAGCAATATGGATTCCTTGGTTCTCCTGTGGCATTTGTCTGGACTCTACCCAATTGATACGATTCACATCTTTGTTTTCCTCAACTGTGCACAAACTTGTGCAAAATTTATCAATACATTCTAAGACATTTTCATTTGTGTTACAATAATGGAATGCTGCTCTTAAATTACATCCTGTGAGTATCTGTTTAGCAATCTCATCAACTATTTTTTGTATTTCATTAATTGTGTATTGTTTTTGAATGCCTTGCATATTTATCACATGGTGTAAACCTAAAAGACTCTCTTTGCATTCATCAACAGAGGAAATCAAGGATCGAGCAGCTTGCATTGCATATGTGTGGCCATTATCTATGACTCCACCAGTTAGAGATGAGCAGTAGTTATTTAAAAGCATGGTCATTCTTTCCTCATTTGCAAAATTTGGTTTATTAAAGATCTCTGACCAAATATCTAGCATTTTAGGCACATTTTCATCAAGACAATGGCTGCTAAATAACACTCCCTGCTCATATTGCCCATGCTGATCAATATGTTCTGTGATATGAGTAACAAAACTTAGTCCTGAGGTACTTTTGCTGACATATTTATTAAAATCTCTAAAATCGTATGACTTTGTATCAAACTTATCAATGACATAGTTGAAAAAAGGCAATAAATTCCTCTGCTTCTCATTTAAAGTTTCTGATCCAAGAATTCCCTTAAAATAGGTCACTCCATTTGTATTTGCTTCACATAATTGCACTGGTATAGTTCCAGAGACTGTATGTTTTAGTTGAGGAGCAGTTTTGGTGTGGGTTATCTCCTCAATTTTCAAACATGGTAATACATCAATATTCTGCGGTTCTTTTTGTGCTCTAGATAATTCTAAACCATCATCATAAACTTGGTTCCTCTCACTCTCAGATAATGCCTCCACTTTTTTCTTTAGCAACCTCTGTTCTGCCTCATTAAAGTTATCATCAAACTTGGGATCAGGCTGCATGGTCATTATCAATTTATGGTTGTTACTTAAAAAGTAATTTTCTATGACATTCTTTATGTAACTTTGATTTTTTAAGTCGACTTTTAGTTTGTCAAGCAATTGGTTAACCTTTAAAGCATTCAAAATTGGACCATTATGGTTCCATAGTGGCATAAGGTTAAATAGCAAATTAAGTCCAAATTTAGGTGACTGATGTTTTATAGCTAATTCATATCCATGCAGTACACTTTCAATATGGTCCTTTTCAAATCCTTTTGTGAAAATTTGTTCAATTGTCTGATTAGTAATCTTTTCAATCAAATCAAAATTCGATTGTTCAACATCTCTTAAACCAACCACAAAGATAGTATCTCTGATCTGGTTATCATAACCAGTCAAAGAATTGTAGCCACCAGATACATTCTTCTCAATTAGGCTTTTGTAGAAAGCTGAATTAGGTCCTATTATCATGAGCTCAGTGAGTGCATTGAGCATGAATGTCTCATAAATGTTTGTTATATCAGACATTACATAACCAATAGCAATTTGATTTTGTTTTTCTACAGGGCCACCATACTGATCAACTCTACATGCAATTGTTGACCGTTTCTCTTCTTTCCACCTTTCTTGCGGTGCCACTGTAATATTCTGGGGATCAAGGTACTGATACTCACTCAAATATGCTTCATTCAAAAGTTTTAGATTGGCTTCAAGAGGAAAATTTCCATAAGAATAAATTCTAGCATTACTAGGGTGATAGTGAGTTGCATGGAATTTCTTCAAATGCTCATGTGTTAAGTGAGGAATGCATAATGGATCTCCACCAGAAACATAACCGTAAGTTCCCTGTGGTAAAATGGTGTTTATGAATTTTTGGCCAAAGAGTGAACTAGTTTCTGAAAAGGCACCCTTCATTTCATTATAGACTACACCTTTGAAAACCATTTCAGATGACTTATCTTCTAATTTAGTGTGTTCTAACCTCCAACCTTCTTGTAGAAAATCAACTCTGGATAAATTTGGTTTAAAAACGGCATCTAGGTACACTTTTTGCAGGTTCCTATAATCAATCTCATTTTGTGAGGAAAATGGATAGAATGTGTAATCAGGGCCAGTTAATGCATTCATAAATGTTGCCAGTGACCTATTAAGCATTTTGAAAAAGGGATCTCTCACTGGATATTTTTCTGAACCACACAGAACAGTATGCTCTAATATGTGTGGAGTGCCCATTGAATCAAGTGGTGTTGTTCGGAAACCAACTGAGAATACATTGTTGGAGTCATCTCTTTCTAAATGCAGATATTCAGTCTTTGTTTTTTCATGTGTGAGAAAATAAGCTGTCATATTGTACTCCTTTATGTATTGTACTTCAGAGCAAAGGAAGCCATGTGAAATATTACCAGGTTGCAAGCTTTTTCCTACAGATTCCTTCTTCTTAAGTACATTGCCACTCGATCTTCGACTAGACCTTAAAAGGTGATTCTGCACAATTCCAAAATTAAGCCTCGAGTACATTTTTGTTGTATGTTTTTGTCCTGTAATATAACACACCACTCACTGTTTAAGCAAATCAGAACACTAAGTAACTATGAACTTAATAAGCCATATTATGTGTAATATGTTGGTATCATCGATTGATTCGCGCAGATGTACGATAATAGGAACTGTACGCTTAATGAAATGTAAAACGTCCGAATAAATACGTGGGTTATTCCATTAAACAGTCGGCGAAAAGAAAAGAAAAGCAATTTTTTATGTTATGATGCAATAATTTACTTACTCGAAAAAATTAAATCCACATTGAAGAAGCGAAGTAATTACTAATAATATCTTTTCACAACAAGCACATTAATAATCGTTCATAACTGATCAATTCCTCTCAGTCTTCGTAAGTAATTAATTTTGGAGATGGAGATTTAGTTTTTAATGAATTTCTTAGTTTCTTAATCCACAGAACACTATTACTTTTACTTACTCGCAGACAGAACTAGGCTTGAGTAAAAAATATCGATATATGAAAATATCGATATTTTCTCATAAAATTATATTCTCATACAATATATCGATATTCGATATTTATTTTAGGGTGATTCTTTGATAACGAGGGTTTTCGACTAATTCATCTGGCTTTAATTTTTTTTTGTTATTAGATAGTAATTATAATATTAGTTTGTCCTGGTCTTAAAATGTAATAACTTTGAATAAAACTATTATTTACGGATTTTATCGCGTTTAATTACTTTAATTTATTTTTATTATTATCCCGACGTTTCGGGTGCTTTACAGCGCCCATGGTCACGGGGGGGACTGAGATGTTTGACGTCCCAAAGTCATAGTTAGTCCGGCTACCTTCAGTTTTTTAATATTAATTTTTGGTCCGATTTACGCAAAACGAGCTTATAGTATCATGAAGTCTTGCAGTGGTATGCTTGGGTTTGGGTTTAATTTTGTTAATTATAGGATCCCAAGCAGATGGTAGCACCCAACCATCTTCTCTATTGAAATTTGGATGTTTTTTAATTTCAATAGCCTCGCGTATCATCCTTGGTAGGAATCGGTGTTCTTTTGCGAGAATTTGTGGTTTATCAAATCTAATTTAATGGTGGGGACGATCTTGAACATGTTCGCAGACTGCAGACTTCCCGGAGCGTCGGTGCTTCACATCAGCTATATGTTCCTTCACGCGGGTTTTTATAGATCTCTTTGTTTGACCTATGTAAGAGAGACCACATTCACAATCTAGCTTGTACACACCTGCATCTTGTAGAGGAATATTACATTTGATGAATGGTAAAAATTGACTAATCTTCTTCAGCGGCTTGTAGTATGTCTTAATGGACGCTCGCTTCAGGATGTAGCCAATCTTGTCCGTGACTCCTCTAACATATGGTAGTAGAGCAGGCGCGCGCTCGACTGTGGCCGGCTTCACTCGTTCACTGTGACGTAGGCGCGGGACCCGAAGCTTGTTGTCTTGCAATACTTGCTTGACGTGCTGAAGCTCCGCGGCCAGATGTTTTCTGTCACAGATCCCTCGTGCTCTCTGAAACAAAGATTTACCCACGGTAGCTAACTGTGAAGGATGATGGTGAGATTCACCATTTAAATATCGGTTGGTATGGGTCTTTTTCCTATAGACAGTGTGACCAATAGTGTTATCAGGATTTCGGATGACTAAAACATCTAGGAAAGCTAACGAATTATTTGCCTCTAACTCCATTGTGAATTGTATTTTAGAGTTTATGGAGTTAAGGTGGTCTAAAAATGCAGTTACTTTGTCAGATGGTAAAATTGTGAAAGTGTCGTCTACGTACCGCTTGTAGAACCTTGGATTTACAGGAGCAGTAAGAAGGGCTTTCTCCTCAAAGTCCTCCATGAATATGTCGGCGACTATGGGAGACACAGGTGAGCCCATCGCCACACCATCTACTTGCTTGTAGAACTCCTCCTTCCACAATAGATAGCCAGATGTGAGGCAATGTTCAAGTAGTATTGCATATTCTTGAGGCATGTTATTTTCTTCTAGCTTCCTAGTTACAATTGAGATGCAGTCCACAATAGGTAGGCATGTAAATAGTGACTAAACATCAAAACTGACCATAGTTTCATTGTTAGCGAGATGTAGGTCTTTTATCTCACTCACAAAATGGTATGAATCCTTTGTGTGTGCTCTGGTATGTCCTCTTAGTGGTGATAGTATTTTTGCGAAGTATTGTGGCAGCTTATAAGTTGGTGAATCGATCTGGCTCACTATGGGACATAGTGGAGCGTTTGGTTTGTGTATCTTCGGTAACCCATACAACCTCGGTGGTTTGGAATATGATGGTATTAGCGAATTCACGTTGAGATTTAATTTTTCGGAGTATTTCTTTATTAAATCGCTAGTTGTTTTAAGCGTGTTAGTTGTAGGGTCTGTTTTGACCTTTTTATATGTACTTTCGTCCGATAAAAGTTGTTGTATTTTAAAATTATATTCCGACGCAATACAACAACTATTATAATATATATATATATATATATATATATATATATATATATATTTTTTATATATATATATTTCAGAAATGTCCTTTTAATTTCCTTTATTTTGATATCCCCATCGATAGGTTGAGTAAAAAAAAATTAAGGACTTACAATTTGTCATCCGTCATATCGATTTAAAAAATCCTATCTAAGAACACTCGGGTGTTTGAGACGAATCACACGAAAGAATCTTTTTTCAAATAAGCACCACATTATCGATATTAAGTATAGTACGCAACACTAGGACAAGCCGCCATCTTTGTGCCACATTCAATTTAGGTACCTATACACGTTTTTTTTCGTAGGTATATCATGTCCTTTCTTTTTTCTCTAGTCAAAGGCTGTGCTTAAGGCGTTTGACAGTAACTAATACAGGTAGTCATTCTATGAATTTGCGAGTGTATATTCTGAATGATGCGTCTTATCCATAAAGTACTAAACTTTATGGATAAGACGCATCATTCACTTCATTTGAATTAATCAAGATCATACAAGAAATTGGTCGGGAAGTGTAGTAAAATTAAATATTTATTTAAAAACCGTAAATTAAAAAATTAAAATTTTCAAACAAAATAAATATCTAAATAAATTCAGTAAAAGTAAATACTCTGTTTAGAAAACGTACACCCCTTGGAACAGTGGCAACATTGCACGCCGACGGCATTGCAACTGGCAGCTTCCTAAACTTTTCACTAAACTGTTTATTTTTACCGCCACTTTTTTATATCGCGACAACGAAACTGAACGAAATAAATATTATTGCACATTCGTTGAAAAACTTATTGGAATCCTAATTTTTTAAATTTCCAAAATGTCCGCCATGTTCTTCAATACACAAATTACATCGCCGCGCAATGTTGTCTCGAAGCCTGCTCAACAAATTTCGTTCAGGATCCAGAACCAGGGCTTTTCATTTGTCAAAGGCGGCGACAATACAATTGCACAGTTCATCTTCGGTTTTGGAGATCTTTGAGTACACTTAATTTTTAGTACAGCCCCATAAAAAGAAGCCTAGAGGAGTGAGTTCTGGTGACCGCGCTGGCTACCTACGGGGGCCATAACACCCTATCCATTGTTCGCCGAACATGGTGTTAAGCCACTCTTTCGCATGGAGTACGGAGTGTGGAGGAGCTCCATCTAACTGGAACCATACCCGCTGATAAGCAATCACAGATAATCCTTCTAAATATTCTGTTATTGAGCCGTTAAGAATATTGAGAAACTTCTGTGCATTCAGGTTTCCGTTAATAAAAACAGGGAAAATTATTCGATCTCCGTGAATGCCTGCCCAAACATTAATGGAAATGCGGTATTGATGAGCTGATTCCCTAAATAAATGGGGATTCATATGGCTCCAGTGTCGCATGGTTTATCGGTTCCATATGCCGTTTCGAGTAAACGTGCTTTCATCTGTCCAAATCACATTTGATGGGAAATGTTGATCTTGAGACATTTTTTCTAGTACCCAGTCGCAGTAAAACTCTCTAATCGGCTTATCATGAGGCTATGCATAGATCTACGCACAGATCGGAACATAAACAGTAATTAAAAAAGCTGAAGGTACTCTGGGTTTAACAATGACATCGGGACGTCAGTCATCTCAGTCCCCCGATGGTCCCCCGTGACCATGGGTGCTGGCAAGCACCCGAAACGTCGGGAATTAAAAATAATTAAAATTAAAGACGATTAAATCCGTAAAAGTAGTTTTAATCAATGTGTAGTGTTCGCGTAAATATAAGAAATTCTTTTTTTTATTGGATAGGTTATCCTCGAAATTGGTCCCATATAAAATTGAAAAAAATTCTTACCCTAAGGGTCGGAAAATAGGGGTTATTTATTAATGAGTAGTTTGATTTTGATAATTCTTTTTATATTGGATAGGATATTATTACCTCGAAATTGGTCCCATATAAATTTGGAAAAAAAAAATTCCCTAAGGGTGGGAAAATAAAGGTGATTTATTACAGAGTAGTCCGATTTTGATAATTATTTTTTAATGGATGGGGTATATACATCGAAATCGGTCTCATATAAATTTGGAGAAAAAAAATTACCCTAAGGGTGGGAAAATAGGGGTGATTTATTGTTTACGCGCAGATTTTAATGCCGAGTTGTGTATTACTACATAACGTAATAACCTCTCAGTCTCTGCATTTCTGATAA
>CAJQZP010000978.1:1820000-2100000 GCA_907164705.1 Parnassius apollo | reverse complement strand
AGCCCATTTGCAGAGACGACTACAGGAATAATTTCGGTCGGCATACCACCCCACATGTCGGTCACCTCGTGAGCCAGGTCCAGATACTTTGATTGCTTGTCTGTTTCGGCTTTCACGAGGTTCTCGTCATACGGGATGGTAATGTCGACCAAAAATATCCTTGACTGTGCCCGGTCCATCAGCACAATATCAGGCTTATTCGCAAGAATAGTCCTGTCTGTGATGATGGCCCGGTCCCAGTAGAGCCTGGCGCGGTCATTTTCGAGCACGGCTTCCGGCAAGTACTTGTAATACGGCAATTTCCGTTCCACGAGACCGTATTTCAGAGCGAGCTCCTGGTGTAGAATTCTGGCTACTAGGTTGTGCCTGTGCAAGTACTCAGAGTTAGAAAGCGCCGAACAACCGGAGATGACATGCCTAAGTGACTCACCGGGATGGCGACAAGCTCGACAGACGTCGACGGTGCCATCCTTTAGGATGTATCTCCGATAGTTGTTGGTCTTAATAACCTGATCCTGTATTGCACAGACAAAACCCTCGGTTTCCCCGAAGAGGTCACCGAAACGCAGCCAGTTGAGGGAGGCGACTGTATCTACGAAGGGCTCATGAAGAGCCCTGTAGTACTTCCCGTGGAGCTCTTTCTCCTTCCATACGGTCTCCCGGTCGGAAATGCTAAGCACTGCTGGGTCCTGCCATTGCTCGTTGGCTAAGGATAGAGGGGTAAGCCCTTTATCACTAGAAATGACGTCATTATAGAATGGATCATCCGATCTCGCCAGGAAGTAATGACGGAGGCTGCACACTTCACGATTATGCATGGTGAGCGCGCTCAGAAAGCCACGCCCACCATGCTTTCGCGGCAAGTACAGCCTCATTACCGACGATCTCGGATGATGCATCCTATGGGACGTCATGGTAGTGCGGACTTTTCTATCCAGGGCGTTAAGTTCAGTCTGACTCCACCTGAGTATGCCAAAGGTATACATAAGGACAGGCATGACCCAACCGTTATATACGTGTGTCTTATTCACACCGGACAAAAGGCTGTTAAGCACTTTGGTCAAGCGTGCATAAAACACGTCGCAAACTGACTGTTTCATACCAGCCTCATCGATACCGATGTTCTGTGACATACCCAGGTATCGGTATGTTTCAGCCTCGGAAAGGGTCCTTAAGTTGACGGGCATAGATAAATCTATGCCCTCAGAGTTAGCAACCCTTCCCCTTTCAACATGGAGGACCGCACACTTATCCGTCCCCAGCTCCATTCCAATGGAATTGCTAAATTCACAAGTGATGTTTAGCAATTCCATAAGATGGGAGCGACTGGAGGCGAATAACTTGAGGTCATCCATATAGAAAAGGTGGGTCACTTTTGCCCCTCCTTTCCGTAGCTGAAATCCTCTCCCGGAGCCCTCCAGTAAGGTACTGAGAGGGTTCAGGGAGAGGCAGAACCAGATTGGACTCAGACAATCGCCCTGGAAGATACCCCTTCTTATCCTTATGTGGTTCTCCGCAGCCATCATCCGCTCACCCAGATGACAAAGGATCGTACTCCACTGCCCCATACACTGCTCGAGGAAGTCTCTCACTGTACAGTCTATCTTGTACAGCTCGAGGACTCTCTTTAGCCATGTATGGGGCACCGAGTCGAATGCCTTTCTGTAGTCTATCCAGGCGGCGGAGAAGTTCCGACGGTTGCGTTTCACCACTTTGCCAATGACCGCGTCAATGAGGAGTGGTTCCTTGGTTCCACGACCACCGCCCCCGACATCCATTTTGAGCGCGTGACATCACCTTATTTAGCTCCAGGTGACGAGTGATTCTCGCGCTCAAAATGGATGTCAGTGTCTTATATATGGTGGGTAGACACGTAATGGGGCGGTATTTGCTCGGGTCTGTGGTAACCTGGTCTTTAGGAACCAAGTGAGTGATCCCAGTAGTGAAGAGGCTAGGGAGCGACTTCTGGTTGAGAGCCTCTTGAAACTGACGGGCGAGCACAGCGTGACACACCATGAACCCCTTCAGCCAGTAGTGATGCAGTCCGTCGAGTCCCGGACTTTTCCAGTTCGGGGCTCTACGGACCGCCTCAGCTACGTCATCCGGCGTTATGATGACGGGGTCCATGGGCGTAATACTCGCACACTGGCTCGCCATAACTTCCGTCCAAGAGCCCTCGCTGTGGTTTACGGGCTCTGACCACAGGCCACGCCAAAATGCGACAGTGTTAGCCCGATCCGGTCCTGGGCCCGCTCCACATACCTCTGGTCGCTCCAATGATTTGTAGAGCCTCTTCTGATCACTCTGGAAGAGACGATTCTGGTTGAACCGCCTTGACCTCTCGGTAAATCGGCGAATCCGCTTCCCCCAAGCAGCAATTTTTTGCTTCAGGTCGTCTATGCGCTCCGTTAGTTTCTGCGTGATATCCGGCTGGGACAAACTGATTTTTGTCCCAGCAAACGCCATTCTAACGGAGCGCACAACCCTCGGTCTATTATTGCCCGACCTGAAGCTTATCAGTCTGCCGATAAGGGCCCTTGCCTTTGCGATACGGTCCTCAATTCTTTTTCTCCAGGCTGGGATGGCGCTACTTTGTTTAGTAGCGCGTCCAGCCAGGGGAAGTTTGGCGCCAATAATACGGCAAGCTGCCACTGCGGCGCCAAAAAGAACTGAGTCCGTCTCGCAAAGGTCCCGGCTGGCTTCCAAATAGGTTACCAGCATAGGGTTAAGAGCCCTCACGACAGCCCGATTTCGCTTGCTTAGGGGTATGCGGGGAAGTCGCGGTCGATTTTCGAGAGGCATGGTGCGCGTTTCCAAAATCGCCTCTTCCAGTATACTCCTCATTTGCTCTAGTTCGTGGGAGACCATTTCATCATCGTCGGAATCAACCACAACTGGAAGATCCATGGCATCTTCTACGCGTGGCAGCTGGTCTGTCGCCTGAGGAGCCGCATCCCCAGCCGTAGCCAATTCATTCGATGAGGGAATGGCCTCACGCCGTAGTCGTTCGAGCTCGGCATCATCAAATATTTTCGAGCGCATGATGTACCGAACTCGGTCTGCCAGGTTTTGTTCCGTGACGAGAATAGACGGCTCCAGCTCAGCAAAAAAAGCAATGCATCCGAGCCCGATACGCTATCCCCTTAGTTTCTTCCCCTTTCGCCCTATAGTACGCCCGCAATGCGTTTGCGTTCATATCTCTTGTCCAACGCATGCGGCGCACTCCACCAGCGGCGGATGCCGCTTGCCGAGTCCGAGAGGACCCTGCCGACATCAAGCCGTCTGGTGGGGATGATGGATGCGGGGGGCTGCTAGGTGATCTTGCAGCTCCTCGCGCTCGGCTGGCGGCCCGCATGCTGCCGCGTCCAGCGCCAGCTCCAGACGCGCCCCGGCGACCCCCAGGCAGCGGCCCTATACGCTTTCTAATCATATCCATCATCCATTTTTGGGCGCCAATTAACGGGAGACGCCCAGGCCCGGCACCGTTTCATTGCATCATTGTACGGCCGTAAGCACAAACGGACCTTTGCACCCTGAGTACTGCCGAGGCACGGCGCTCACACCTCTTGGCAAGGCGCTGACTGACTGCACCGACGTAGCAGTTTTGTCACTTAACTGTTTCGTCAGCGGGCGATGGGGTCGTCACTTCCCTACGCCTATTTACCTTACTAATATTATTGTTATTATTATTATTATAAGTTGTGGTTCGGTGAAGCTGCAACCTAATGGACCATGATATGAAAAGTGGTTGTTGACGTCAATTATTATTATTCTTATTATTTTTTCATTACTGCCTTTTTCAACCTCACAAGATACTGCAAAAAAAACTACGTATAAGTAAGTAAATCAGTAATATAGTGACTATTTTTTATTAAATAAAAAATAGTCTCCTATCTTTCTCTCTATGTTTTGATCTCCTAAAACGAGTTTGAGGTGGTAAAATCAAGGCAAACTTAGGGTAGGGTTGACAATTATTATTTTGATAATAAAACTAGTGAAATTCCGCGGTTTTATATGCGCAAGCGTGAACGTAGTTAGAACATAATATAACCTTTATATTTTACATAAATATCCTAAAAAACTTATTATTTTAATATTTTACTAAGTACCTATAAAATTAACAAGTTTATTGCATTTTTATTTGAGTAATTTTTTATGCAATTTCTTTATCTACGTCTATTTTTAGGAACCTTTATTTAGTCTGAATCATACATAACACTATATTACTGATTTACTTACTTATACGTAGTTTTTTTTGCAGTATCTTGTGAGGTTGAAAAAGGCAGTAATGAAAAAATAATAAGAATAATAATAATTGACGTCAACAACCACTTTTCATATCATGGTCCATTAGGTTGCAGCTTCACCGAACCACAACTTATAATAATAATAATAACAATAATAATATAACATTATTTTGTATTTATTTTATTTTATTGATATTAATGTATATTTATCTTTTCATTTTAATTTATAATTTTTATATATTTAAATATTTATATAACCGAACCAGATGAGAAAATTATACGGCTCCAACGATTTTAGCGACGAACGCTTGGATTTATTTTTAGAAAATATCCTTTTGTCCATGTTTTCAGGCAATAAAAAACTGCTACAATATAAGAAGGTAAATTTCGACTAATCATTAACGGTCGTTATAGCTCAGGTGGTATGTCGGTCGGGCGTGATATCGGAGTTCCGTGGTTCGCGTCTTGGCTTTGGTCCCGCTTTTTTTTCCTTTTTTTTCAAGTTCCCTTCTTTTGTGAGAAAATTTATTATTTCAAACCCTTTTTTTTAGTAATTTTTAAAAATACGAAAATTTTAATTTTAAAAATTTAAAAAAAAAATATCTATTTAGTTACTAATGCTATATTTATTATTTTAATAATTACCTACCCAGTAAGTAAATATTAAAATAGTAAATGTAGCATTATAAACAGTAAATCTCCCTCAAACTCAATTTACTAATATTGCTCCTAAATAAGGAATAGCAGATAAAAGATTAGTAGGTAATAACTATTGCTCCTCAAAATTATATTTGACCTCAAGGTAAAACATATCCTAAAATTCAGTAGCTAAATAAAATAATAATAACTACTATTCAAGTATATTTTCAATATGTAAGTAAATGAAAATAACAAAAATGAAGCACCATTAGCATGTAAAGTTCGAATCCATAATTAATATTTCGACAAATATAATAATTTACACTATAAAAAGCTAATTCAATATTAGCAGTATAGTATATAGTTAAAAATAATCAAAATAGTCATTTTTATTAATTAGATAATATATTAGAATACATAATTCTAATATAATGCAACTAATATACCGAATAAAGAAAATTAAAATACATTTATCATTGTACGCCGTGTCTATTTCCATAGAAGAGTTCATTGACATTGAAAAAATAATACTACGTTCGTAGCAGTAGGTGGCGTCTTTTGGCGATTTCTTACGCGATATATTGTAGCGAGCGTCGACAGACCAAACGCTCAAGGTCGTTCGCTGGAGGTAGCACCTTAAGAAGTATCGACGGGGTTGCTCGTTTGATCGATGGCGCCCTATTTATCAAAATAGCGGAAAATAAGACTTGCCTTAGCCATGGTGGGAACAATGGATATTAAAAAAAGAGAAAAGAGTACTTGTCATTGAGAAAAAACTGTCCAATATGAATATAATTATATATTTTTAGATTCTAAGCAGTTTTTTTATAGGATAGGGTGACAAACTAGCACACAGTCCACCTGATGGTAAGTGGTTGCTGTAGCTCATAGACATCTACATCTATCCTCGATAACGAATCAAAATGCAGATGCGTTGTCACCTGTAACGACTAAGATGGAATGCCTCGATTCCAGTAAAAAGGGTCTCCGGTTCTCTACACTCGCCTTACGAAACACAGCAACATTTTACGCTGGTATTCTGTGAGAGCGTGGTGCTTCCTCGGTCGAGCCGACCCATTCGTGCTACAACTATACTACTAATATAACTGCAGCGTAGCTCTACGACTTATAAAACAGTTTGAAAATTTGTTAAGTTTGGTATCCAAACATATTGAAAAAGAAGTCACGATATTTCGATAAAGTGTGAGTACCAAAGAATGTTTGATGGTGACATTACGTTTTATAGCCACCGGAAATTAATATTAAGATTTAAAGTACTGCTCTCTAATCTCTAATTAAATTTCCTAAAAATTGGAAGGTGTAATCGTAGTTAGAACAGTTAGGATCCGATTTAGTCGAATTGGAGGTCCCAATCGCTCTATCGCAGGAGGTCCAAATCGTAACATTGCGATTACACTGTCCTAAATTGTAAACAATTTAGGACAGTGTAATGGCAACGTTACGATTTAGAACAACCAGAAGACCAGAACCAGTCGGCACCCGTGCTTTGATACAAGCGGATGTCTTAAAGTTTTGATAGAAGTCTGATATCAGAGACACTATTGAGGTCTTTGACTCAATAGTGCCTCCCAACGGATAGGTCTTAAGATGAACATGGACAAAACAAAGATCATGTTTAATGTCCATGTCACACCTATGCCGGTAGTTGTTGGGAGCACTATGCTCGAAGTTGGTTGACGAGTACGTTTACCTGGGACAAATAGTCCGACTAGGTAAGTCCGACTTCGACCGAGAGGTCAATCGACGGATTCAACTCGGCTGGGCAGCGTTCGGGAAATTACGACACATCTTCTCGTCAGGTATACCTCAATCTCTGAAAACTAAAGTGTACAACCAGTGCGTGTTGCCAGTGATGACTTACGGATCAGAGACGTGGTCCTTCACTGCTGGCCGTATGAGAACGCTCAAGGTCGCTCAGCGAGCTATGGAGAGGGCTATGCTCGGAGTTTCTCTGCGTGATAGACTCAGAAATGAGGATATCCGCAGTAAAACCAGAGTGACCAACATAGCCCAACGGATTAGTAAGCTGAAGTGGCAATGGGCCGGCCATATAGCTCGAAGAACCGATAACCGATGGGGAAGAAAGGTTCTCGAGTGGCAGCCTCGTACCGGTAGGCGTAGTGTAGGGCGACCCCCCACTAGATGGAGTGACGACCTGGTAAGAAATGCAGGAAGTCGATGGATGCAGGTGGCTCAGGACCGTGCTTTGTGGCATTACTTGGGGGAGGCCTATGTTCTTTTATGAGTAGACTTAAGCATAGTGCTTAAGTCCTCCAGCGATTCTGCCATAAGGACTATATCGTCGGCAAATCGAAGGTGAGTGATATACTCGCCATTGATGTTAATACTGTATCCTTTCCAGTCCAGTAGCTTGAAAACGTCTTCCAAAGCAGCGGTGAAGAGTTTCGGGGATATAACGTCACCCTGTCTTACACCTCTTTGCAGTTGGATAGGTTTCGAGCTCTGGTTCTGTACTCGGATAGCCATCGTAGCCCTACTGTACAAACACTTCAGCACTTCGATATACCGACAGTCAACTTGGCACCGCTGAAGGGACTGCAGCACCGCCCAAATTTCGACGGAATCAAAGGCTTTCTCATAGTCCACATACGCCAGGCAAAGTGGCAAATTGTACTCTTCAGTCTTCTGTACAATCTGCCGCAGGGTATGTATGTGGTCTATGGTACTGAAGCCTTTTCGGAAACCGGCTTGTTCGGGAGGCTGGAAGTCGTCGAGTCTGCGTGCGAGACGATTCGTAATGACTCTCGAAAACAGCACGTAGACGCGGCTCAGAAGGGAAATCGGTCTGTAGTTCTTCAAGAGAGCGTTGTCGCCTTTCTTAAAGAACAAGACCACCGCACTTCTGCTCCACGCCTCTGGAGTAGTGCCACCATGGAGGACGGAATTGAAGAGCTTCCGAAGGACTTCAAGTACCGGTGTTCCACCCGCTTTCAGAAGCTCCGCTGTAATTCCATCCTCGCCTGGGGCCCTGCCGTTTTTAAGGTGCTGGAGAGCCATTCTAATCTCGCTTAGACTGACGTCCGGGATATCATCGGAATAGTGTCGGATAAGACTTGCTCTTGGATCGTTACTCACACTTGCGTGTGGCTCCAACGATGATGTGTACAGCTGCCCATAGAACCTCTCAATCTCACTCAAAATTCTCAGGTGTCCCGGAAACGATGCTGCCACACTCAGTCTTCAGCCTTGACAGTTGGCTCTTACGGGCAGACAGATCTCTGGCAAAGACGTTGGAGCCCTGGTGCCGCTCGATCGCTTCTTTAATACGAGCAGTATTAAAGTTGCGTAAGTCTCGCCGCATGCATTTGGAGGTCTGTCTGTTCAGTTGCCTGTATGCTGTCAAATCTGTTGTCGATTGCAGCCTCATCTCCTGCTTAGAACTAAAAACTAAAAAACTGCTTAGAATCTAAAAATATAAAATTATATTCATATTGGACAGTTTTTTCTCAATGACAAGTATTCTTTTCTCTTTTTTTAATATCCATTGTTCCCACCACGGCTAAGGCAAGTCCTATTTTCTGCTGTTTTGATAAATACGGCGCCATCGATCAAACGTGCAACCCAGTCGATACTTCTTTACGAATGCGGTTCGTCACGATTTAGAATTCAATTTAGTGTAGTGTGATCACTAGCTTCCAATTTACGTTCCTAATTAGATTTCCTAAAAATTGTACAGTGTAATAAGCGCTTAAGCGATATGGCCGCCAATTATACCATAATAATTTATGTTGTTGTTTTTTTTCTCCTGTTTATTGGTGTACAATAAAGTAAATTTCATTAATTCATTTATGCATTATTCTTGTAATGTAAAAAGGGCTATGTATTCACAATTTGATTTTTGATTTGAAACATGTATAGCGGCGGGTCAGACCGACTGTTGGCGTGGCGGGTCAGACCGACTGTTGGCGTGGCGGCGTGAATCTTTTAATCAATCACTTTTGTAATACAACTATTACAAAAGTCACTGATTAAAAGAATTGAGTGGTCTCAATTTATAAAAAATCTATGTTTAATTTTTGTATTTTGTGAATATAAATATTGATACAGCCATCTTTTTCTTGAAAAATTTCTTAATATTTTATTTTTCACTATGCCATATTTATTTATTGTCGTAAACTATACTTTTATACATGTTACCTGTACAAAATAATTTTGATGTTTCACAATTTACATTTGCTAGGTGTCCCGCGATGGCTCACAATTTTTTTAATATTTCAAACGCGCAGGGTTACCTTTCCTTCATCGCCGAGCAAGTGCAAAGGCAAGCACTCAAAGTTACAGTTAGTGTAATTGCTGGTGGCGGCCTTGAACTCTGGTTGCTGTTGCTGGTGTACTTCTTCACCGGGCAGGATGATATAAATTGGTCCAGCGGGTGGGAGAGAGTGGTCAATCTTTACGTATACTACGTATGCCTGACTACCTCGTTGGTCTAGTGATTGTCGACCGCGATTGCTGATCATGAGGTTACGTGTTCGAATTCTGGGGTGGGCAAAAATTTTTTTTTCAAATTTTCCGTCACCAAATTCTCAGTGGCTGCCTGAAGTTTGGAAGTTAGTGATGTCTTACCCCCGTGCTCCGGAAAGCACGAAAAGCTCTTGCTCCTGCGCTTGATTCCTCTCCGATCGTGTTAGTTTACCGTCCCATCGGTCTATGAGAGTGAGGGAATAGAGTGCACCTGTGCTTGTGCGTACACTTAGGCACTATAATCCTATCCTGCACAAATGGCTACTCTCCGTCGAGACTGGATGACGTGACCGATATTCAGTCTGGAGAACATTATTATTATTATACTACGTATGTATGCCTGTGTGGATAATAAGTAAATTAGTCCAAGTCCAAGTTTTTTTTTTAAATAGGATAAGGATCGAAGTCTCACAAATCACTATTGTCTGCGTACGAGTCAAAACTTATCTATTTGAATAACAATTACAATATTTTAAACGTATTATATCCATGATGTAACTTTATTAAAGTTATAGCACGGATGGGTCAGCTCGACCGGGGCAGGACTACGCCCCGGTCGAGCCGACCCATCCGTGGTGCTGGTGGTGCCCAGGACTAGTCCTCAAGGGTATATCACCCTTCGTATCACGCATCTACATTTTTATTTTAATCGAGTATATATGTAAAAGCCTGTAGGTCACAGCATCGCATCGTTCGTTTGTCACCCTATTCTACAAAAAAAACCTAAATATTTTCAAGTCTCTACGAAAATAAAAACTTATAAGTAGTTCTAAACTTGGAAATCTCAACTTGTTAACTTGTGCAATCTTCGCGAATCACCGGGCTCGCCGCTCAAGACAACGTTGTGTTAACAATCTGACCCGGGAAACTTTGTTATCGAGTTTACTCTATCTTACAGAAGTGTTTTAAGTTGTTTCTAGAGTTTGTAACGTAGATTTGGAATACAACTTCACATATAATGGAAAGAGTTCTCTAGACTAATTCGGACCATAAATAGACCCGTTTTATATTGAAACTTCTCACTCCAAGTTCTATAAACATTATCAATCATTTTAGCAGTATAATATTACCCTTACTAAACAATTTTTGCCTAATAAATATTTTAAACCTTTTGATAGATAAGATCTGTATATTTAATAGTAAGTGGATACTATGGCGAACACCGCAGCATTAAGCTGCTGTTTTATGCTGGTATTCTATTAATGACGTGGGCCATTCGTGCAACAAACATAATATAGCTACAGCGTGGCTCTACATGTCTTAACCCATGTATTGGCTGCAGCCATTGAAGTATCAACTGAAGACGTCTTCTATAAAACGCTATCCTCTATAAAATTCTGGTCCTCTATAAAATTGTTTAGAGTTACTTATTCAATTTCATATTCATAGTCAGGACCTGTTTTTATTTATTGATTATTGTTTTAAAACTACATGTACGATACGCATCGTTTTAAGGCGTTAAAAAGTCGTAGTATGTCCATCGTGCATGCGCTTGCAATTTATACTTTATTTTTTAAGTAGGTGAGTATATTATTGAACTGCTTTTAAAAACTATATAAACCGCTTCCGCGCCGCCCGTTTTATGTTCCCCCGTTGAGTAATTCGTCGGGACGCCTTTAGCGGCGCCGATTTTACGCCTCCCAGTGTTGTTATTTTAGTAGCCAATATAAATGATAATTTAGTTTTTATTTTCACTATGAAAATGGTTTGATTAAGTGTGATTAAAATGAAATGATTATTTGTTTATTTTCGCTGCACTACCCCCCATATGTTTATCTCTGCTTAGCCTAAAGGTTGACTGGGAGAGAATGCCATAAGGCATTAAGTCCGCCATATGTACTACTTTTGTGTATTACAGTTTAAAGAAATAAATTACTTAATAAAAAATAAAATAATGACATGACTTAGTGATTAGTCTGACTGTACGATGGGCTTTGATTACGAATCATCATTATCATTACAGACTCAGGGAAAACCACAATGCACGGTCTTGAGCCACCTGCATCCATCGATTTCCTGCATATCTTACCTGGCCGGACTCCTTGTAGTGGAGGGACGCACTTCGCCTACCGGTACGGGGTTGTCACTCGAGAATCTTTCTTCTTCATCGGTTATTGGTTTTTAACTATATGGCCGGACGAAAATATCCGCAGTAGAACCAGGGAAACCAACACATCCCAACGAATTAGTAATCCAAAGTGCCAATAGGATTTATTTATTTTACAGCTATTTGTTATTAGCTATTTTTTAACAGCTGGGAGCTTGTGACTGCATAACAGCTTATAGATTGCTTGATAGAGGATTATTTGTTACAGTTGCCACGGATTATGGTCGGGTTGGCAACCGCAGTATTTACTTTGCATTGCTATCAAAAAGATGCTGTTACCCATTTCTTTTTCCATTTCTCTTTGTTGTCTCCATAGACCATTTGGGTTTAATGGTCTAAGGTTGCCTCTTACAACACCCACAGGATAATCTACGCGAATCGCATGTAACTCATTTGAAATTTCAAGTAACCCTTCTTTTCACTTTTTTGCGCTTATAGTCCTTAGACAAACATACAAAAATCAAAAAAGTTTGTGATGACTATCAAAAGCTGATATATTTTTAAAATTTAACTTTATCAAGAAAACGTGTTTACGTTATATTTTTTTAAATTAAAATATACTGTTTGAAATTAAATAATTAAACTCTTTTTTTAATAACAAATATTGAGTACTTCAATCTATTTTTTGAAATGCGCGCTCATATCAATGACTGTATTATTTCGCGAAGCTTTACATATAATATTCATGTATTGTTCAAGAACAAAAACTGTACCGTGTTTCCTAAGGACTTTATCTATCGTTTCTATCAGTTGATCGAGTAAGTAGATGAGGTTGCGTATTTAGCAGGGATGGGAGATATGATAAGGATATAGAACGACGAGTGAACACAGGAAATAGAGTAAATGGGGCCCTACATTCTATTTTGATGAGTCAGAATATGTCAAAAAAGACAATTCACAATGCTGTGTTGGTCCCTACTTTAACGTATGGTAGTGAAAGTTGGGTGTGGCAGAAGAAGCACGAGAGTAGAATAAACACAGTAGAAATGCGGTCGTTAAGGAGTATGTTAGGGCTGAACCTGAATGACAGGGTGAGAAATTGTATGATAAGAAAAAAGTGTGGTTTGCAAGATGATATTGTGACCAGGATTAAGAAGGGAATGTTTCGGTGGTTTGGTCATGTAGAAAGAATGAATGAAGAAAGAGTCACAAAGAAAATCTATGTTGCAGAAGTGAACGAAAGAGTCGGGAAGGGACGTCCTAGGCGAAAGTTTATCGACCAAATTGGCGATATATTGAAAACGGGCTAAATTAGGAGTACCATTAATGGGCGAGCATGCATGCGTAGATATATGGATGTGGAGGAGGCGAGAGAGTTGTGTCAGGATCGTGCCAAGTTTATGTTTATGTTTTTTTTCTATCCTACCGAAATCACAATCCGAGTCTTAATAAGAATGGCCAACCTCAGGGAATTTGTGGTTTATTACTTTAAAATATCCTTTTAATAAAGGTATTGATACAATGCAATCATGTTAAAGTTTTCGTTCTGTTCGGCACATAAATCCGACCAGATCAATAAATGATCTTTGTTTTTGACAACTTGGATCTACCTCCAAAAATCTGCGCTTCCAACTTCAACACTTCCGCGATCCGCTATTATAGGGTATAGGGATCGACAGCAGCTTCCAGTAATAATTTTGCCCTTGCTTTGCCTCCTGCCATTGCTTTTCCACTTTGCCAACGTAAATTCACTATTATAAATAATATTTTTGTACACAACACACCCTACAATACGCACTCTGTTAGAAAGCCCGCGAGAATGTGATAATTTTAATGACAGAACGAAAATCAAAACAATTGACTGACGTGAACGAATGAAGGTGCTATGTATGTTACATAACACCTTCATTCACGGAGAAGTGATGTCGTGTCATTCGACTATCGTTCGATGAATGGAAGAAAGTGTTATGTTCGTACATGTCACTTTCTTCCACGACAAAAAAACAAAACTTTTACTTTATTTATCACGAAGGTAGTGATATGGGCTCATACCTCTTTCATCCAGTACCATTTTCAAATTAAACTGAACATAACAACTTTATCAACTTTCTATTTTTGAAATACGTCTTAAATCGATAGTTTTAGGGTCTAATATAATTTTATAACGACATATCACCTTCATCTATGCAAAAAAACACCAAAACATGAAAATGCGACATATCACCTTCATCCACTTATGTCTTCAATTGTAACAGAAATTTGGTGGAACGAAAAAGATTGTTTAACCAAACTTATACAACAATTTATTAATAAAAGGTTTTTATTTAATACAATATAACTCATCCCCTGACTCGAACACATGCGGAGATCATCTTGGGTATGCTGAGGATCAAGTTATTCGGCTTTTCTTGGAGTAACCTGTCCCATTCTTGAATAGAGGCTTCCCGATCTCGACCACTGCCTGTGTCTGGGGAGGTGGCTGACGGTTCCAAACAGCTCGCTGAGCATCTCACGTGTGCTCTATTGGGTTTAAGCCAGGCGAGCCGGCAGGCGAGTCTAATCTTGTGATGTCATATGCTGTAAGCGTTGACTCGTTGAGCTCGATATGCGGGCGCATTATCATCGACCAGAACGAATTGGTTCTTATGGTTTACTCGGAATGGTCTGCAATTCTATCAATAGTGAATGTTTTGTTCTTATCTGTCATCATGGAGCCTCGGTACGAGATCAAATGTTTTCTAGCTCCAATCAAAATTCCACCCCAAATGGACACCGATTTCTCGCCCTGCTGAACAGTTCCAGTGGCAATTCTTAGCCTTTCAGAGTCTCCAGGTCTTCTATAAACACGGTGCTTATCTGGTGGAGTTTGAGTACTGGTGCGTTAACGGAGAGACAGTTTTGCCAAATGTTTTCCTCCTACATTCTTCATTTTGCCGGAGCCCAGCCCAATGCAATGTCCGTCGCTGACATTGCGTAAATTCAGAAGTACTCGCTAAGACCTCCGTGCTCGTAGTCCAGCCTGGTGTAAGCAATTCCGAATGGTCTGAGTGCTAACTCCAGGTCTAGAGGTGGCTTGTACTTCTACTTTTATTATAGTGGCGTTGATTGTTGGGTCACGGGCTGCCAGAAATCTGATATAGTAGCAGTCAAAACGGTTGGGTGACGACTGCGGGGTCGGTCAGCTAAATCATCTAGGCTGTGGTATCTCTGCAACGTGGTCACGACACAGGAAGGTGATGACTTTTTTTGATGCGCGTAGTCGTAGTCATGGTCGTTTATACCATAAACAATATACATTATATTAAATGTGTGGGAAAACATAATAAATACTTATGATCTATACATATTATATTAATAAAATTGAAGTGACTGTCTGCTATATCAAAAAAAAATTATAGTAAGCTAAAGGAGTTATATGCATACCATTAGGACATGAGTAACCATTTTTTTTAATCTGTCTGTCTCGGACTGAGGTATTGTACGTCCTGATGTCAAAGGGAATCCGGGTTAGGGGTTATGTTTGGTACGCCGAACGAGATTACAATATACTAAAGTCTTGTATTCGGCACGCTTGGGTTTGTGATTTAATTTTATTGATTCAGGCACCCAGCCGTCTTTTCATTTAAATTTGGATATTTTATTTAAAGGCAAATAGCCTCTCGAATCATGCTTAGCCGGTTACAGTGTTTTTTGCAAGAATTTGTGGTGCATTAAATCTGATGTGATGGCGAGGACGATTCTGAACATGTTTTTTTTGTTTTTTTTTTATGTTATTTTTTTGTTATGGTGCTTTTATCAATCTTGTTATTTATCCTATATAAGAGAGACCACATTCCCTCTCTCCCTCCAAGCATGTACAGTACCGTATCCTGTATAGGGATATAATATTTGACGAACGGTACACCGTATCTCCTTCGGCAGGTAGTATGTTCTTATGAAACCTCGCTTCAAGATGTGATCTTGTCTATGGCTCCTCTCACATATGGTGGTGCATCAGGCACATGCTCGACTGTAGGATCTACGAAAGCTAAATAATGATTTGCCTTTAACTCCATTGTTAAGTACCTTAACTTTGTTGACCCTTAATAGTTTTTTATAGAATAAGGGTGACAAAGGATCACACAGTCCACCTGATGGTAAGTGGATTCTTAGCTCATAGCATCTTTTATCCTCGATTAAGAATAAAAGTGCAGATGCGTTGTCACCCCTGAGGATGAAGATGGAGGAATGCCTCGTTTCCAGTAAAAAGGATCTCCAGCTCTCTACACTCACCGTACAAAACACAGAAGCATCATGTTGCTATTTTACGCTGGTATTCTGTGAGAGCGTGGTCTCCGGTCTAGCCGACCCATTAATGCTACAACTAATATAGCCGCAGCGTGGCTCTAAGTTGAGTACCAATTTTAATTTATAAATTGTTAACAAACATGGATAATTGGTTTGAAATAAATGAATTATTCTAGAATAGAACTATTATTATTATTATTGTTATTTAAGCGTCCAAAAAATTTGAAATAAAAAAAATCAAAATAAAGTCGATATAATCTGTTGCTTTATATAAATGTTTGTGCTGATATTTAAGTTAATTTTAAATAAATTAAATAAAACGTAGCGTGGAATCAGTTTGTCGCAACTTCGACCTCTACTGTCCGTTTGCCAAATGTGGCCTCTCTGCCAATTACGAGTTAGTTTTATTTTACAAACATAAATATATTCATTTTATGTTTACAGTATCGGAGTCCTACGTACAAAACTCCTTCACGGTTAATCCACGGGTAGTTCCAATGTAAATGTGCATTCAGATTTGCATAGGAACGTAAACCGGTTCCGACGACTCGTCGGCTGAGCGTCGCCTTTAACATCCTCGAAATGGTTTTATTGTTGTATTTTGGCAAATAATGTAATGCGTTTACGATAAATTAACTCTTTAATTTTGATTAAGAAAGTATGATTATTCTCATACAATTAGTTTGCCTAAAACTAATTTTTTTGAGAAACTAATCGCATGAAGTAATCAGCCTTTGATGTTTTACTATCCTGTAAAACATCAAAGGCTGATTACTTTGAAGAGTGTGTGCAGGAATTGCATGACAGAATTCCTTCCTTTCCAATCCATCATCGGATCACTAGACATTGTGCTGGTCTCCACTCCTTTGTTGTCGACATATCACGCATTCGAACCAAAAGGTTTGCTTTGTCGTTTATTATGCTGTACGCACGCAAAGGAGTAAAATAATTTTGTAAAAACCCGTAATGCGAGTTTAATCTTACTTTCATTAATAACTGGTACAACTACTGTCATCTGAACTCTGACAAAATAATTATTTCTTACTATTTTTCTTCATTCTTCATATTCCTTATCATTTCGAAGCAAGAGCTTTTTCCATTGAAGTCAAGATTTTCCGTGACAGCAACGATAGCAGTTTCTTTTCAATCGCAATTGATACGTACGTATAAAATTTTGCAGTGCAAAAACTATCATTAAGAAGAAATTACTCTGGTGAGAAATTGTGAAATAAGAAAAAAATATGGTTTGCATGGAGACACCTGTAGTCGACTTTAATCAAAACACGCATCTGTAGCGTCCTTAGCATATTATGCTTGTAGCACGAATGAGTCGACTCGACCGGGGAAGGACCACGCTCTTACAGAATACCAGCGTAAAATAGCAGCTTGATGCTGCTGCGTTTCGTATGGTGAGTCTAGCGAACTGAAGACCTATTTTTACTGGAAACGAGGCATTCCACCTTAGTCCTTAGTTGTGACAACCCATCTGCGTTTTGATGCTTAATCGAGAATAAATGTAGATGTCTATGGGCCACAGCATCCACTTACCATCAGGTGGACTGTGTGCTCGTTTGTCACCCTTATTCTATAAAAAATGTGCAGTACAGTAGCTACTTACCTTCATGTAGACTGAAAGATTGTTTGTCATTTCAATTTTATTAAAAATAAACATTCATTCCTCGCTCTATACAGGTATATGTTTTCAATTACACGAAAACGCTATGAGATATAAAACGGGATTGTAAGTGAAAAGTTTTTTAATCAGAGTACTGAAGTAGTTTACGCTGCACGAAACTATTCGGAAATATGGACGACGGTGGAGCTTAAGTTGGCTAAATTTAGTTAACCAGTATACAGAACTGTGCCAACACTGTGTAGGTGATTTAAGCGATTCAATTTAATTTTTATCGTTTCGCTTTTCATATATTTAATTTCTAAATGAAGAGAAAAATAAATAAAAAATAATAATGAAGCCTTTTTTATTTTCAAAAATGCAATAATGAAAACTTTTACATTAATCTTAAACTAAGTATTTGATATAAAATCGTTAGTGCGTCTGTTAGTGATCGTGTAACATCGGAACGACTTGACCGTTTGTGATAATATTCATACAACATAGTTGTTGTGTGAATACGATCCGTATAATGGAGCTGTAAGAATATCCACTAGTGATGCAACGGAAGTGCTATATCGGAAGCAGAAACGGAAACAGATGTTAAAATATTTTTTGCAGAAACGGAAACAGAAACGGATACGGAAACGGAAATAATAATTATTAAAAAATTACAAATAAAACTTAATTAACATTCAAAATTAAGTAGCGGTAAATTATATTTTAAGAAAAGTAGTTCGGCTGCTTTTACGCCTAACAATTTACTTTTACGCCTAACAATCTGTTCCAGTGTTCTTCATATAGAACAGATAAATAATTGCTCACTAGCGATGCGGCGTAACACCTATACACCAAAGCTAAATAGGCACTGAAATTTGGGCAAACCCTTTAAAGAGCCACATTTAGATTTAGCGAGTAGGTAATTTAGTACAGCCCTAGCACGAAAGTACGACTTAAATAAACTTTGAATCCAAAATACTCATTAAAGTTTCTTTAAAAATAATTAATATAAACTTCAAGTAAAATTTAAATAATATAAACTCCACGCAAACATAACTGCTACCTAATTAATTTGCAAATCTAAGTTGTAATAAAGGCATTTATTAAAAAGTATTTTTAGCTGGAGAAAACACGTTTTAACTAAAATCTGTTTTTATCTATAACATAGGAATATATTTTATAAATAAATAAGTATGCAATTCCTTGACTGACCATTTGTTTTTTTTATTACGATGAAGGTTTTACAGTTTCAACAACTTCTTAAACTCTGCAAACTCTTCGACGTTTAAGATGGCTCTTTAAAGCGATAGTTGTGCAGCGAGTATATTTTGTCACATAATTTACATCTGGCTACTAAATCAGCAATCTAAAAATAATAGTTCCAAACAGGACTTGTTTTTGGCTTTATGATTGCACTTAAATTACACACGACTTAAATTTCTAATTAACTAAAAATACAATAAATCTATTTATGGATATTTATTATTATTTATTGATTATTGGATGCGTCGCTGAGTTACGTGCAAAACTCCGTTATAAAACTTGCGGAAACAGAAGCAGAAAGGGATGTTAAAAACCATGCAGAATTTCCGCAGTTGCGGAAACAGAAACAGAGTTCTGTTGCATCACTAATATCCACTACCCCATATCGTCCCGTGGGTTTCGTAAGATCCGACAGAGGGAAATTGAAACAGGTGATGGGCAGCAGCATTTTCCTGATAACAACTCAAATATGAAAAAAAAAACACGGTTGCCAATCCGTCTGCCAAGCGTGGCAACTATGGCAAAATCCCCAATATGAAGCAATCGATGCGGGAGGCCCATGTTTAGCTAGTGACTTTTATAAGCTGTAATGGTAATGGTTGGATATTTGTATAAATATATAGCTATTCTAGGATTCGATAGGTGGTTCTGTACTCAAATTATACTTTTATGGACCAAAACGCCTTCACAGTGTAATATAACGCTGGGTTACGAACAAAGAAACACAATCTGGAGGTGGTTGATAGCGCTTTGAGTTGAGTTGTTAATAAATCTTATATTTACACTGTAAAAAGTCCGACATGTATTCGGAGTGAAACTCGTTACGCCACCTACTCAAAGCGGCAGAACTATCACAGGCCACGCCAGAAAGCAGAAATATATTTTTTGTTGAAACTGACCAGTTATAATTTATTTAAAAAATACGATTCTTTAAAAGTGAAAATGTCAACGTTCCAATTTCAAATTTCTCTCGAGATTATTTTACGAGCTATACAATAGAAATATTCATGAGCGTCGGGAAAATATTCGCGCGATTATTTTTTACGAATTTAAATGTAATGATTTCTTATATTTACGCGAACACTACACATGATTAAAACTACTTTTACGGATTTTATCGCGTTTATTTTTGCTTTTAATTACTTTTATTTTTAATTCCCGACGTTTCGGGCGCTTTCCAACACCCATGGTCACGGGGGACTGAGATGACTGACGTCCCGATGTCATTGTTAAACCCGGAGTACCTTCAGCTTTTTTTAATTATTGTTTATGGTCCGATCTATGCAAAATGAACTGACTATGTCTTGAGGTGTTGCAGTGGTATGCTTGGGTTTAGTTTTAATTTTATTGATTATAGGATCCCAAGCAGGTGGTAGTACCCAGCCTCCTTCTCTATTGAAATTAGGATGTTTTTTAATTTCAATAGCCTCACGTATCATCCTTGGTAGGAATCGGTGTTCTTTCGCGAGGATTTGTGGTCTATCAAATCTGATGTAATGGTTGGGGCCGTCCAGGATATGATCACAAACTGCGGACTTCCCGGAACGTTGATGCTTCACATCAGCTATATGTTCTTTTACGCGGGTTCTAATTGATCTTTTTGTTTGTCCTATATAAGAGAGACCACATTCACAATCAAGCTTGTACACTCCTGCATCTTGTAGAGGAATATGACACTTGACGGATGGTAGGAACTGACTAATCTTCTTCGGCGGCTTGTAGAACGTTCTAATAGAAGCTCGCTTCAAGATATAGCCAATCTTGTCTGTGACACCTCTGACATATGGTAGTACAGCAGGCACACGCTCGACTGTGGCCGGCTTCACTCGGTCACTGTGACGTAGGCGCGGGACCCGAAGCTTGTTGTCGTGCAGAACTTGCTTGACGTGCTGAAGCTCGGCGACCAGGTGTTTGCTGTCAGAGATCCCTCGTGCTCTCTGTAACAAAGATTTGCCCACGGTAGCTAACTGTGAAGGATGGTGGTGAGATTCACCATTTAAATATCGGTTTGTATGGGTCTTTTTCCTATACACAGTGTGACCAATGGTGTTATTAGGATTTCGGATGACTAACACATCTAGGAAAGGTAAGGAATTATTTGCCTCTAACTCCATAGTAAATTGAATTTTAGAGTTTATGGAATTAAGATGTTCTAAAAATGCAGTTACTTTGTCTGATGGTAAAATTGTGAAAGTATCGTCTACGTACCGCTTGTAGATCCTTGGTGTAACAGGTGCAGTAAGGAGGGCTTTCTCCTCAAAGTCTTCCATGAATATATCGGCGACAATGGGAGATACAGGTGAGCCCATCGCAACACCATCTACTTGCTTGTAAAACTCTTCCTTCCACAATAGATAGCCAGATGTAAGGCAATGTCTTAGTAATACTGCATATTCTGCTGGCATGTTATTTTCCTCTAGTTTCCTAGTTATAATTGAGATGCAGTCTTCAACAGGTAGGCATGTAAATAGAGACTGAACATCAAAACTGACCATGGTTTCATTGTCAGTAAGATGTAGGTCTTTTATCTCGCTGACAAAATGGTATGAATCCTTAGTGTGTGCTCTTGTGTGTCCTCTGAGTGGTGATAATATTTTAGCTAAGTATTGAGCCAATTTGTAAGTTGGAGAATCAATCTGACTCACTATTGGACGTAATGGAGCATTCGGTTTGTGTATTTTTGGTAACCCATACAACTTCGGTGGTTTGGCACATGAAAGTATTATCGAATTAACGTCCAGATTCAATTTCTCGGAGTATTTCTTAATTAGATCGCTAGTTGTTTTAAGCGAATTAGTTGTAGGGTCTGTTTTGACCTTTCGATAAGTAGTTTCATCCGACAAAAGTTGTTGTATTTTAAAATTGTAATCTGACGTATCCATTATCACCGTAGAATTACCTTTATCTGCGCGGAGAATCGTAAGCTCTGGTCTGTTGCGTAAGTTTTTCAACGCGTTAAATTCATTTTTGGGAAGATTTAATTTCGGCGCTGAACTTCGACGTAACATAGACGAGATGTCTTGACGTATGGCCTCTAAATCTTCATTACCAATATTATTTTTATACAGACAGTCCTCAACACTACAGATAATGTCCTCATACGGTATTTTTCGCGGGAATTAAAAATAAAAGTAATTAAGAGCAAAAATAAACGTGATAAAATCCGTAAAAGTAGTTTTAATCATGAATTTAAATGTATCCTTAAACCGGAGGAAGCTTTGATGAACTTCAAATGGCATTTATATATAGCGGCACTTTTAAGGCAACCCTGTACCGCTCTGTACGGTCGACTAACTTTAAAAGATGAAGAAATAAGTACCTTTTATGGTTGTATCGGAAGGAAACGTGCCAGCAGGGAAAAATCTAAAGGGATTAGGCAAATTACGGTACAATTAAATAAAATATGGACAGATAAGTAACTGCTAGTCTCTGGGTGACAGGCGTGAGTGTTTACAACATACAAGTGCTCGTTGCTAATTAGGAAAAGAAAAAATTATTATATATTTAGGAGTATATTGCAGGCGGTGTGCCGACATGAAATACTGTCCCGCTGTGCTCAGTACGCCAATTTTTTATAGGCCAATTTACACTTTTCTCCTAAGTGACCACGAAACTGCATGACACTGATACTGGCTGATGCACCGAGGGGAGTGCCCTGAAACTGAAGATATACAACAAAGGTACAATATATACATATACATATATACGCGCATAAGATATAAATGAAACAAATCTGAAGATTGTGAATACTAAATACATTGTAATCAGTCGTTATTAAAGAGTAAAAATGTTGGCTAAACATAGCCATACTATTTTCCGGTGCTGTTTTCTACAGTCAACGTAACGTATCTATTGCCATTTCATCCCTTCGACTTGCATCCCCGGGGAGCTTTTCAATGCGTGTCGGACGGGGGTCTTTATGTTCAAAGGGGCAGCGCGACGTTGTGGACGCATGAAGATTGTAATATTGGCGCCAAAATGTCCGATTGTAAACCTGACTTTTATAGCTCTATCGTGTAGTTAAGTTTAGTTGTTTGTACATTAGACAGGTGTTACAATACAATATACATAAAGGAAAATATTTTTGGGTATTTTTTGTGATTACAATACAAACTTATGAATTGTCACTTGTACACTACTGATCATAAGCTTTTAGCCCAGGGAACGCCACCAAGCACGGTCTTGAGCCACCTGCATCTATCGACTTTCTGCATCTCTTATCAGTTTCTCGCTCCATTTAGTAGGGGTTTGGAACCTTTTGCTTACGATAAAAGTCCACTTCTGAACATAGGCCCCATAGGGGGGATATTTGCCTTAGTTACAGTTTTCTTGCTGATCGGAGCATCAAGGTCGTAGTAGACGGTGCATGCTCCGATTACAAGCCCATTAACGCTGGCGTTCCACAAGGCTGCGTGCTATTACCGACGCTGTTTCTTCTGCATATCAATGATAAGTTGCAAACCGGTAACATTCATTGCTATGCAGACGACAGCACTGGTGATGCTTTATACACCGGCCGTATTACCGCCAATGTTTCTCGGGAAAACGTCGCAGAGTACCGGGACAGACTTGTGTCTGAAGTCGAAACTTTGTTGAACAAAGTCTCGGACTGGGGGCGACTAAATCTAATCCAGTTTATTCCCCAGAAGACACAAGTTTGCGCGTTTACCGCTGAAAAAACCCTCAGTTTCAAGGCACTTCCCTTGTTGCCTCAGCCAGTATTGGAATCCTCGGCTTCGACATATCAAGTGACGTGCAGTTTCGTGGTCACTTGGAAGAGAAAGCCAAATTGGTCTCTAAAAAGCTTGGTGTGCTCAGCAGAGCGGGACAGTATTTCGTGCCGGCTCACCGCCTACAACTTTACAAGGCGCAGATTCGGCCGCACATGAAATACCGTTCCCATCCCCAGTGCCAGCTCCTTCTATTTGATCACGTCCAGCGTAGGATCGGCTTGATACTGGCACGCGAAGAGATGATGCATCTCTTTGCGTATTTTATCGCATCTACCGCGGGCAGTGCTCTGGGGAATTGTTTGGACTAATTTTAGCTGCACAATTTCAACATCGCACATCGCGACAAAACTCACGATATCATCTATACCATCTGGATGACTGGCAGTCCACCACCGTGCGATTTAAAAGAAGTTTTCTTCCTCGCACAACTTCCATGTGGAGTCGACTACCAACAGAGATTTTGCCGGACCGATACGACTTAGGGACCTTCAAGAAAAGAGCCTACTCCTTTTTAAAAGGCCGGCAACGCATCTGTTATTCCCCTGGTGTTGCAGTTGCTCATGGGCGGCGGTAATCACCATCAGGTGAGCCGTATGCTCTTTTACCCCCTCTCCTTTAAAAAAAAGTTCTAAAAAAGCATCAGCGTGCTAAAAATATATATACATATGTACGTACATACATATGTATGTGTATTTAATTAGCACGCTGTGTAGCCGAAGCGACTTGATGCATTTTAACATATGAGGTGTCGTTAAATTCGTATTAATTGTAGGAGTGACGTAGGCTAATAAACTTTTATATCTCTACATACGCACAAAAACATTACCCTCCTTCTGGGGCAGTCGGGTAAAAACTGTGTTATAGTTTTTATCGCGCTTAATTTAGGAGCCCACTTACATTTCGGCGTTACGCAAATTTAGATTGGTCATTTTTATGTTATTTAATTAATTTATTACAATCTATTTGATATATTTTTCATTATTTATGAACCTTAGTGTTGAAATAAGTACACATAAACATTTAAATTGTTTGACAGTAATCGATTGGTAACGGATGTTGGTTCATAATCGATTATATCTATTAACAGTAGCAGAGTGATATAAATAAATAAATAGTACGGTTGCCTTATTTATTAAAATAGGTTGCTTTAATAAATAAAATAACAAACTGGAAGTAATATTTTTAAATCGGTACTTCAGTCAATTACCATAACATTTTTTATTATAAAAATATTTGCCGCAACGGCATTGACCGAGCTTAACTCGAGTAAATAATTTCAGGCAATACACACTTTATATAAAACGCTTGTAATTAGGGTAACATATTCAAAATCCAAAGTTTGTCGTATTTTTATGAAATCGGATTTTTAGTACTTTTACTGCATAATCTGAGCCAGTCCATATGGCGAGCATGCGGACACTTTTATTCTCCATTATTATTTCTCCAGAGATAGAACTTTTTTTACGTTTAGTGACACATTGATAGTCTATTTATTTTTCCCCATTCCGACTGGTAAGAAAGCTCAGCTACAATCAAAATAACTATAATGAGTTAACTATCTGGTATAATAATAATGTGCGAACTTTATACTAATTGAAATATACTTTACGAAAGTAAATACTTCCAAAGATTAAAATTAGCGGGCGTAGTTGACGATACTCTAAGCACAATACCTAGCAGCGCCAAGGCAATCGACGCATGCCACGACACAGAATTAATAATAGTACCTACTACGTAGCCACGATAATATCAAAACGGGAAATCGCGCGCGAAATCGCGAAAAGTGACACAGTTCCAAGTTCAAACCTTGACGAACGAAACTCTATTACGAAACTCGATAATTTGAGCAAATGTTGATGATATTTTTAATTTAAATTTTACGTCAAAATAATGTAGAACTTTGGAGATATTGGGGCTTGTAACGAAGCTTTTTGGTACATAATAGAATTATGTTGATTTTTTTTCGTGAAAGGCATATAACGAAATTGTATTTTATCGTTATTAAAGTATAGAATATTTGTGAGATAAAAATATTTTTCTATGGTCGATATTCAAGAGAATCTACAAATTAGAGCTCCCAAATCATGTCTCTCACAGTTTTGGCGTAAACATGCATGGGGAGATTGATTATTACTAAATAAATAAATAAGTTTTGCTAAAATTTGCCTTGGGCTTATTGTAGTAGAAACAACGAACTATTTTTACCAAGTAATTGTTATTTTAAGCAAAGAACGAAACATATAATTTCAACGAGGATACTTTGCAATTTCGGGTTTTTTTGTAATACTCCTCTTAAATATAGGTTGGTTATTAATTTTTTATAAAGTTTTTAGAAATAATCTTTTCTAATAGGATTATAGTCACGGCTTCAGTAATACGACGTATTCACTGAAAATAGGCACAGAAATCACAGTAATAAGATTAGATCTAAGAGGTTCAGGTTAAAACGCTGACTGCTCCGATTGTAGAGCTCAAAACACTTATATGTGTAAATGTGAGATAAAATCCAGCTTAAATAGTTTTATATCAAAAATATAGAACTGGATGACAAATAGCATACAGTCCACCTGACGGTAAGTGGATGCTGTGGCCCATAGACATCTACATCTATCCTCGATTAAGAATCAAAATGCAGATGCGTTGTCATCCGTGAGGACTAAGATGGAATGCCTCGTTTCCAGTTAAAAGGGTCTCCGGATCTTGACGCTCCCCGCACGATGCGAGCAGCATTGAGCTACTATTTTACGTTGGTAGCGTGATGGACGCTGTGAGAGCGTGGTCCTCCTGCATGTGCTGCCCGGTCGAGCCGACGCATTCGTACTACAATATAGTTGCAGCGAGGCTCTATCACGTTAATTTTATGTTAAATTCAAGAATCGTATCTAAACGATTAACCGTGTAAGAACATCCACTATCCAATATCGTCCCGTGGCTGACGTGCGAGCCTACCGAGGAAAACTAAAGGAAAAGATGGACAGCAGCAGCTTACTGATAACAACTCAGAATTATAAAATCATGTACTTCAGACCGAATTTCGGTCATGGCGGCCAGCCTCAACGGAGACGTGCCATCGGCGCAGGACAGGACTACAGTGCACAGGTGTATGCGCAAGCAGAGGTGCACTCTCTGTTATCTCACTTTTATAATCCGATGGGACGGTAAACCGACACGACCGGAGAGAGATCAGGCGCAGGACCAACGGCTTTATGCTTAATACTAAAATAAAATACTGTGATTACCCACCGGCCTGATAAAATTCATTTTTTAACAGATAATTTAGGTCATATTCGTTTATTGCTATCGTATATTGACTACCGTTATATTTTTTTATAGAATAGGGTGACAAACAAGCACACAGTCCATCTGATGGTAAGTGGTTGCTGTGGCCCATAGACATCTACATCTATCCTCAATTGCGAATCAAAATGCAGATGCGTTGTCACCCGTGAGGACTAAGATGGAATGCATCGTTTCCAGTAAAAAGGGTTTCCGGTTCTCTACACTCACTATACGAAACACAGCAGCATTAAGCTACTATTTGACGCTGGTATTCTGTGAAAGCGTGGTCATTCACTGATCGAGCCGACCCATTCGTGCTACAACTATACTACTAATATAACTGCAGCATGACTCTACCACGTATAATATATTATTATTAGACAACTCTTTGAGACTGTAACTAGTTTTTTACCTTTACTTACCCCCTCTCTCCCAGATAAGGGCATGATAAGATTTTTAAGCCCCATTCCCCTCGCAACTCTTACGTAATGAATGAATGGCCCATAAGCAGTATCTAAGAATTAATTTGCAGTTCTTTATATGAAATACTTTTAAATAAATAGAAAAGATCGTTAGTTATTTTTTAGGTGGCAGGCAATAAATATTATCTTATTTTTTTTTAAATTAAGGTAAAAGGAAAAGGTAATGTTTTTAGATTTATTGTTTTGTGGTTATACATCATTGTATATAGACGAATTAGATTTAATGTAGGTTCAACTTGAAGAAAAGATCCCATTTAGATTATTTGATGTTGCTGAGCGTGGCAACTATGGCAAAATCCGTGAGGCAATCTATGGGGCAGGCCTGTATTCAGCGGTGAACTTTTATAGGCTTTAGTGAAATGTATGTTTTTATGGATGACGTCATCGATCACTAATAAAAAACTTCTTTATTAGTGATCGATGGATGACGTACATTTATCTATCAACGTTTATCTCTATTTGCATAATCTATTTATGTAATTGCGTTGGAGATTTCACGGAGCAATCAACTCTGAATTGACCCGGCGTAATGTACACACGTGTTGATTTAATAACAATTGGAGTTCGTGACCCTCGCTCGACTTACGTGCTTAAACTTCGCTCTATTGAAATTGATAAATTAATTCCCTTTGAAAAATTTAGTTTGATAATTTGATTTCATAGATTGTAGACTAAAGTGACAGTGTACATATACATTTTACGTCCACCCGTCATGTAGTTGAGGAATAGGTTTGAAAAGGGAGAAAGGGAAGCTAAGTATGCGAGCGTCCGTATGCAAAATATTGCAGAGGTTTTTACTGTACGTCGTTCCATCTGACTATGATTGCGAAAACAGTGCGTACACCAGTCGTGTTGTACGCGCAGATGTCACGTCTTTCTGGACACGGGACGCCGTGACCGAAATTCGGTCCGGGGAATATTATATTATATTACCTACTATCATCACAATTCTTTTCTTCATATAGATCTCTCCTATTGTAGAGTGGATAAGACATTATTGTCAATTGATAATTATTGTAAAACCACATTATGCACCCTTCCATTTCATTATAGCCTCTAAAAATCCACTGCTGAACATAGGTCTCCCCCATACATTGCATTATAGGTGGGATTCTGCCATAGTCGCCATGCTTAGCAGACGGGTTCGCAACCGCAGTATGTTATTTTTATTCAGAAAGATGCTGCCCATCTCATTTTTCACTTTCCCTCTCTCCCATTACGATTTGACTTATAGTACAGATATAAAAAAATGATGATAAAGTGCTATTTGATGATTGCAGACAACGTAAAGGCTTTTGTTTACGTGAAACAATGAAAGTTCGTCGCCAGACGATGTTTAGAACAGATTAAGTCTGAGTGAGTTACGAGTGGAATGACTCCCCCCCCCCCCACAGTCATTTAAATTTTAAATATATTAGGGCGACAAGTCTTTGACATTGTAAGCGTAATATGATAACGCTATCTCTTCAAACTACGACACTTGTGTGTTATTAAAAATAAAAATATATTTCTTTACTGGTCAGTCAAAGACAGACTGGTCAGTCGATGGGGCTTATTTTATTGCACTAGTGACACCGTATACCTGTACGAAATTAAAACCTAACCTTTTTTTTGATTTTCGTTTATAAAAGCGATCTGATTTACTATATGATGGTGGATCCCCAATCCCATTTCATCCCGTGCGATTCATAATTGGCGACTATAGGATATATCTATTGTGTATTACACGTCTTAAAGCCACAATGCAGCTATATTATGGTTGTAGCACGAACGTGTCGGCTCGACCGGTTAAGGACCACGTTCTCACAGTATACCAGTGTAAAATAGCAGATTAATGCCGCTGTGTTTCGTATGGTGAGTGTAGAGAACCAGAGATCCTTTTTACTGGAAAGGAGGCATTGCATCTTATTTCTCAGGGGTGACCCATCTCCATTTTGATTCTTAATCGAGGATAAAACATTATCATCAGGTGGACTGTGTGCTCGTTAATTACTCTTAATTCTATTTAAAAAAATGTCAAATACATCTTATGGTTTCCGATAGATGGCGGTATAATCTTCTTTTTGGTTTTCACCAGACTATCATACCCAGATAGGCGTCGAACAGCAATGTCATAGGTGTGAGACGTCTAGCAATGCGTTCGTTAATCCCGCTTGACGATTAAGGCAAATCCTATCTACAACTATTACAAGCTGATGATGATAATGATGATGATGATGAAGGATCCGGGTAGGTTTAAATTGATTCTCAGTGCAGGTACCAGTGAAATTTTTAAACTGATGAGTTAAAGCACCCGAAATGGGGAAATTTAACCTCAAATGGCTTAGCAAGATCCTCCGTTATGCCGAAAATATTGAAGCATTAATTTTGAAATAAATATGTGGTAAAGTTGAGGATTAATGTGTTAGACGAAAACGCGATTACGTAAAATTTTCCCGGTAGAAATAAAAACCCAAAGTTACCTCTAAAATAAACAATAAACCGCTGTTATTCATAAAATACTTAAATAAGATCAAGAAACTTTGCATACTAACTGAACTAATATAGTTTCTTATAAAGCAGTGCTTATGTTATTTACTTCATTATTTTCACTGTAAAAAGAAATTACCTAAACTATCGGCCTCTTGAAGCGTGATTCCTGCCGCCCGCCGCCCGGTCAGTTTCGCTTCGGCCTATGAAGAGGGAGGTTGTGTCGCTTACGATCAGAATAAACATTAAGCAACAGGACGACGTAAAATTAAAATGGGAAATAACCGTAATAAAAATAAGAAGCGACTGGCTTGGCGTTAAGAAAAAGGCATAAATATGATTAACCTAATGAAATAAGTATCTAACGACCTATCTACTTACAGTATTAGTGATTAAAAACATGTCGGTACATAGCACACGATGGGCGGGGAAGTGGGGGTGAAATTAGAATTTGAGCTGACTTACTATATCCCCTCTAAAATTAGGTACACGCGGAGTCCGTAGAAGTAGTTTCATTTAATGTGTAGTATTCGCTTAAATAAAAGAACCATTTAATGAAATTGTTACTTGCAGAACTGTGTTACTCAGAGTCACTGTGCACTTGTGTTAAATCAGCACTTGAACAAGTGCTGGTCAAGTGCTAACACCGCCATTTTGAAGTACAATTTTAAAAAGTTATAATTCATTGAATGAAATTAGTTCTTTTATGTATTAAATCGCGTTTAGTTAACCTTTTGCACTCTCGATATGTGGACATACCTCAATTTCGCTACATAAAATCGTTCTTATACTTTTAGCTAGGCATCAAATCCATATTATTATTAACGTTACAATAACTACAGACGTTGAATTATAAGATTAGTTTATTTTCTAATTGATTCAGTTTAGATTACATAACATAAAATGTAATTGAGATGTATAGTGTTAATTAAGATTCCATATATTCTAAAGAGGATTCCTATAGATTTTTTTTTATTGTACTCAACACCGTTTAAAAGTTATTAATGAAAGGCGATCAGATTCTCTGTTTCTGTACATACTTGTAAAAAAATTCGTCACTATTTTCATCTTTGTTAATTTTAATTTTTAACATAATACGCGTGTGAGGCGTGCACTTTTTGATTTTACAAATATTTAATGTTCCCGACGTTTGGTTGTTATGGTTGTTGCACGAATGTGTCGGCCTGCGGCCTGACTGGTAAAAGACCATGCTCTTGTAGAATACCAGCGTAAAATAGCAGCAATACTGCTGTGTTTCGTATGGCGAGTGTAGAGAACCGGAGACCCTTTTTACTGAATACGAGGCATGCCATCCTTGTCCTCTGGGGTGACAACACATATGCATTTTGATTCGTAATTGAAGGTAGATGTAGGTGTCTATGGGCCACAGCATCCACTTATCATCTGGTGGACTGTGTGCTCGTTTGTCAACCTTGTTTTTTAAATGCATTTTTAGACGTTAAAAGGCGCTTAAAATGACGGTGTTAGCATTTGATGAGTACTTGTTCAACTGCGAATTTAACACGACTTCACCGTAACTCTGAGTAACACAGTTCTGCAAGTAACTTATTCAGCGATACCGGCACCGGGAATCAACATAAACATACTTGAATCCATCATCATCATTATCACTTTGTTGTTGTTGTTAGGATTTGCAAATAGGTTAAACGCGATACAATCTGTACAACTAGTTTCATTTAATTAATAAAATTTTTTAAAACGGCGCTTCAAAGAGTTTTTAATTAATAATCCACACGACGGATCTTTACAAAAAATCTACTTCCCTTTTACTCACCCTTTACCCCCCAAAACTAAGCTGTTCACGATTGTGTGTAGGTAACTGCATTTTATAACTATGATACTAATCATCTATATAAACACTCACAGAAAAACCTGTGGCGGTTAGTCAAAACACCTTTGTTTGGTTTTTGAAGATTTTATAAGTTGTAATGTTTCCCTTATACTCCTCCGAGGGTCTATATTAATACCAGGCTTAGTGTGGACGTCCTATCAACACGGACGACACAGCACCAGGACAGTAAAATAAGGTGTTAATGAGAAGACATGTGGCGGGTATTAGGTATTTAATTGGACTTCTCCCTTCTACCTTAACACTAATGTACGAGTACATATAATTTTGCAACTGTATTATGGCTAATTAATTCCCATAAATTTTCACTATCAGTTGGCATGTCTTGTTGACTGGTAAAGTAAGGGAGGGCGTTACCCTCCGTTGAGTTATAAAAGTAAACATGGGGCTCGTAGATTGTCTATTTATCCAAATTTACGTTCCGTAAGCTTCTTAAAGTTCCCATTCTTAAAGTCTAAGGTGATACAACGTAATGTGGTGCAGTTTAGAATACCCGGTTAATAAGTTGCGGGCAATGAATTCAAAGCTTAGCCGTTATATACACTTTTTGTAGCTTTCTCTTTGTCTATGGTTCTTTTAAATTGTGTTTTTTTTTTATAAATGTTTATCTTCACACTAAAATTTTCTACTGTATCTTGGAAGCAGTTTACATATGTAGATGAATTACACAAGAACAAACATCCAGACCTGAAACAATTTTTTTATAGGATAGGGTGACGAACGAGCACACAGTTCACTTGATAGTAAGTGGCTGCTGTGACCCATAGACACCTACATCTATCCTCGATTACGAATCAAAATACAGAAGCGTTGTCACCCATGATCCATCTTAGTCGATGGAATGCCTCGTTTCCAGTAAAAAGGGTCTACGGAACTCTTCACTCACCATACGAAACACAGCAGCATTAGGCTACTATTTTACTATTTTAGAGCGTGATCCTTCCCCAGTCGAGCCGACCTTTACGTTCTACAGCTATACTACTTATATAACTGCAGCATGGCTCTACCATGTACAAAAAGGTTGTATAAAAAATTTATAACTCACACAAATATTTGTTCCGTGTGGGATCTAAACCCGGTGGTCCTTCGGGCCGCTTAATATGCTAAGCTATTGAGACACAACAATACACTAAATTTATTTTACTTGACTATGATACCACCAGGTGGCAAGTGACCATGAAATCCTTGATGGTAAATCGCTCTTACCGTAACAAAAGTCTATTCACTCTTGTCTTGAAAACACTCTCATTTTAATCGGACTGAAAGGAAGACGCCGGCAAATTATTCCACTCCCTTGCTGTACGCAATACGAAATACGAAGCAAACCGTTTATTTCGAATGCTTGAAATGTCGACAATAGAGGGGTGAAGACCCACCGAGCGTCTGGTTATCTCATAGTGGAAAGAGGAGCGGGGGACTTAAATTTGTAATTCCTGCGCAAGTAATTCTTGTGGAATGTATCTTTTAGAATACCATTAAGGTTAGCGAATTTTCATAAACTTATTGAATTTTTTAACGTGTAAATAGTTTTATATATACGTGTATATAGTTTAGGATAGGGTGACAAACGAGCAGACAGTCTACCTGATGGTAAGTGCTTGCTGTGGCCCATAGGCATCTACATCTGTCCTCGATTACGAATCAAAATGCAGATGCGTTGTCATCCGTGAGGGCTAAGATGGAATGCCTCGTTGCCAGTAAAAAGGGTCTCCGATTCTCTACACTCACCATACGAAACACAGCAGCATTAAGCTACTATTTGACGCTGGTATTCTGTGAGAGCGTGGTCCTTCCCCGGTCGAGCCGACCTATTCGTGCTACAATTACACTACTAATATAAAAGTAAGTAGAGCAAATTGCAGCGCATTATGGCTACACTGTATATGATTCCGCGCACACAAAATACCACAATAAAATAGCAGCATAAGCATAATGCTGCTATTTTATACTTGTCTTTTGTGTTCTAAGATGTGAGCGACAAGAATGGTTGTTGTCACACCTCTGAGAATTAAGGTGGAATGTCTCGTCCGTAAAATGACAGTCACGTCACTTATCGAAATACAAGTTTATTTTGTGCTAGCGCGAGCCTTTCCTAGTCGTGGCTCTACGTGAAATAGAGATTGACATCGTAATATAGCAGCTTAATGCTGCTGTGCTTCGTAAGGTAAGTGTAAAGAACGGAAGAACCTATTTACTGGAAACGCGGCCCTCCATTGTAGTTCTATGGGGTGACAACGCACCTGCATTTTGATTCTAATTAAGGATAGATGTAGATGTCAATGAACCACAACAATCTGGTGGACTGTGTGCTGGTTTCTCACTATTTTCTATAAAAATATATTAGAAATAACCTTATTTCCCGGTAAATATATTTTTTAAAACTACGCGCCGTTTTGAACTTTAAAATGAAAACTCACAGTTCCTTGAACAAACTGAAAACTCTTCTTTAATGGTGGTACTGTCTAGACTAGATTGCAGACAGAAAATGACTGTTAATTGTTTACCTGCTGTACGAAAATTTAACTTTAAATTATATCTCAGATTTGTGTTTTAGTATTTAGAGTAAACGTTAGATAATTACGTATATGATTTTTAAATAAATCGTACCTTGAAATTTAGTAAATAAGTAATATAAAGTAACGACGTATATATAATGATTTCTTATATTTACGCGAACATTGCACATGATTAAAACTACTTTTACGGATTTTATCGCGTTTATTTTTACTTTTTTATTTTTAATTCCCGACGTTTCGGGCGCTTTCCAGCACCCATGGTCACGGGGGACTGAGATGACTGACGTCCCGATGTCATTGTTAAACCCGGAGTACCTTCAGCTTTTTTAATTATTGTTTATGGTCCGATCTATGCAAAATGAACTGACTATGGCCTGAGGTCTTGCAGTGGTATGCTTGGGTTTAGTTTTAATTTTATTGATTATAGGATCCCAAGCAGGTGGTAGTACCCAGCCTCCTTCTCTATTGAAATTAGGATGTTTTTTAATTTCAATAGCCTCACGTATCATCCTTGGTAGGAATCGGTGTTCTTTCGCGAGGATTTGTGGTCTATCAAATCTGATGTAATGGTTGGGGCCGTCTAGGATATGATCACAAAGAAGTCTGCAGTTTGTGATCATATCCTAGACGGCCCCAACCATTACATCAGATTTGATAGACCACAAATCTCGCGAAAGAACACCGATTCCTACCAAGGATGATACGTGAGGCTATTGAAATTAAAAAACATCCTAATTTCAATAGAGAAGGAGGCTGGGTACTACCACCTGCTTGGGATCCTATAATCAATAAAATTAAAACTAAACCCAAGCATACCACTGCAAGACCTCAGGCCATAGTCAGTTCATTTTGCATAGATCGGACCATAAACAATAATTAAAAAAGCTGAAGGTACTCCGGGTTTAACAATGACATCGGGACGTCAGTCATCTCAGTCCCCCCGTGACCATGGGTGCTGGAAAGCGCCCGAAACGTCGGGAATTAAAAATAAAAAGTAAAAATAAACGCGATAAAATCCGTAAAAGTAGTTTTAATCATGAACGACGTATGTAGTTATCACTACTGGGAACAGGTTTTTCATTCCCGTGAGGATATTAAGGCAACAAGGTTTATTTTTTTTAAGAGGCAACAGAGGGAAACAAACCAGGAAATAAGCAGCATAGTCTTCGCTCGGAATATTAATGCAAGCAAGAAGCAACCTTATATCTACGTTTATAAAGCATTTTATCCTTTAGATATTGTTATCATAGGTATCGTATGTATCTCGAATATTCTAGTTCTTCCCAGTTGAAGGAGTGGAATGATCTGGATTTATCTAGAAAGTTCTATATTTCTTTTATCGACTATAAAAACGTGTGCGGCAATTGGAGATTTATTTATTTCGGAAACGCGAAAGTGTACTTTACTTAGGGAAATGTCTACGGGAATTCGACCTACGGCATTTGCCATTGTTAAGGACCTGTATAGTCTAAGTATAATTTATAAACTTGCTGTGTGTGTGGAAAAATACCTCATCAAAATATAATATTATCAAAAATCGCTCAGCTTCTTCGCAGAGGTCTTTTATACTCGAATATTTTTACGTGATAGAGTCATGCTGGTGCTCGGTATATTATAGTTAATACACGAATGGGTCGGCTCGATCGGGGAAGAACCACGCTCTCACAGAATACCCTCTGGGGTGACATTTACATACTATGTAGATGCGTACATTTTGATTCTTAATCGAAGGCAGATATAGGGGCCACAGTCGCAACTTACCATTAGGTGAATTATGCCCTTGTTTGTCACCCTTATCCCAGAAAAACAAGAAAAAATATTTCCCGAATTACGTCATCGTGATCTTACCTCACAATGGTTACGATCGAAAGGATAAGATCGGTTGTAAACGATTACTACTGAGTTTTACGGAGATTTAGGCATTTTAATAAAGGTAAAAGCCTTCTCTCGTTTCCGCGAGGGTCTGCAGGTTAACGTTTGTTCTTTACTTGTCACATTTGCAGGTTTCCTTACGTTTTGAAATTGTAATAAAATAGTAAAATAGTATTATCCCATAGATTTTACTTCATAAGCCCGTAAAAGCTGTAACGTTATACGTAAAGGAATAAAGCGAATTTTGTTTTTTTTTTTGGTTATGTCTTGTTTTTTGTCGTATTTGAGTTTGTTATAGGTAACACTCGAGTAATCTATTGAAAAGCATAAGATTTTTCTGAGATTTTCCATGTTCACTTATAACACCCACGGGATCATTACGGTAATCTTCTGAACTAAAATGGTTCAAATTTAAAATTTAGACGATACTAACCCTGCGCCGGTTTCGCACGCCTGATACCTAGACACCTAGACAATAGCGGCACCTTTAGGGTGCAATTTGAATGTAACTCAACTCAACAACTCAAACACGCTATATACCATCCAACCGATTTTGATGAAATTTTTCTTGTGTGTTTGACTGGGTCTCTAGATAGTTTATATTCACATTTGGATCCGTTAGCTGTCGCTGTTGTCGAGATCCAGAAATCACCCGTGCGAAACCGGGGCGGATCGCTAGTAGAAGATAAATATATTATGATTCACAAAGTATTGAGAAAATATGTCTCGTTGAGTCATCGACCTCTTTTTGCTATCGTAGGATGTCGCTGTGGACAGAATCAACTAAGATCAACATATTTCCAAGATAAAGATCTCTTAAGCTGACAATTTTCAGTTTGCGACAGTTTAAAGTCATTGGCAGGTAGTAAGTGATATTAGTTATCAACTAGTTCAAACTCGTCTGTTGGATATGAAACTGGTTAGATAAACCTTGCATGTACTCGTAGTTGGCAGAAATCCGCTATAGAACTAAATATGCTTGCAGGAGTTGGTCTGGGGTTTGAATACATTTAAAAACTTTACTTTGTATAATTTATTATGGGAGATGCTTCAGTTACCTATGGGTTAATTACCTTTCATTATATTATATGAAGAGTTTTGTATGATTTACGAATAAAAATAACAAAGAGGCGTATACCTCCAGAGTTTCTTTCAATGTTTCTTATCCAAAGATTGCCTCATAGGCACCTATGGCAAAGAACCCCTATTTGCTATAGTTGCCACGATTGGCAAGTGGATTGGCAACCGCAGTTTTTTATTTTTGTGGGTATTATGAAGACGCTGCTGCCCGTCTCCTGATTTGATTCCCTCTGTCGCCTCTTACGACACACAAGGGATGATATGGGGTAAGAAAGACAGAAAGAAACACTTTATATTAACGCACAGTCGAAGGCGTGCCAAAAAAGGTCTCACTCAGCATGAGTTGTGGCGAAACCATAACCTGATTTTCAGTAATGACGAAAAAGAAACCCAGGAGAACACAGTAGTGGATTCTTTTACGTCGCCAACAAATCAAGGTACGTGGGGGTAATATGATCACATAGCTTTAGCTTTATAGCTTTATGGTTATTAGCATTAGGTTATAAAATCAAAACTAGGAGAAGATCAGAGACAAAACACAAACTCATATATGATCTACGGTTACTAATGTGTTAAGAAAAAAAGTAGCAAAGAAGCTCTGACGATAATTAGGAATATTTCGAAAAATCTACCTAAAAAAAACCGGCCAAGAGCGTGTCGGGCCACGCTCAGTGTAGGGTTCCGTAGTTTTCCGTCCGTCACAATAAGTGTTCCCAATTATGAGTTTAAAGGTGGGTATCCATTATGTTCGCGCTCCAGCAGCGCTCCGCGCTCCTGCAACTGCTCCCGGTAGTGGGTGGGTGTTTCCATTCAAGTTCAAAATGATTTTCCTAGAAAGTCCTTATAAAGTTCCACTTTTCGGATTTTTTTTCATATTTTCTAAACTTATGGTTCAAAAGTTAGAGGGGGGGGGGACACTTTCTTACTTTTGGAGCGATTATTTCCGAAATTATTGACATTATCAAAAAATGATTTTAGTAAACCCCTATTCATTTTTAAATACCTTTCCAACAATATATCACACTTTAGGATTGAAATTAAAAAAAATCACTTCCCACTTTACATATAGGGGGGCTACCCTAATAAAACATTTTTTTCCAATTTTTATTTCACCACTTTGTCGGTGTGATTGATACACATATTGGTACCAATTTCAAGCTTTCTAGTGCTAATACTCACAGAGATTAAGCGAGTACGGACAGACGGACAGACAGACATGGCGAAACTATAAGGGTTCCTATTTGACTACGGAACCCTAAAAAGCAAGCGCTTGTAAGCAAAATGGCGAAACTAAACAGTTTCCGGCCAGGACACGTTTGCTAACTTTAGTATTATTTAATTTGTTTGTTTTGAAGTAGAGTTTATAAGTTGTTATGTGCAATATTAGTTTTAGTGAATAGACAAATTATACATGTTATTAAAAATTCATGATTGGTAAGTTTTTAATATGAATACTTTACAAACATATATTTAAATTAGGTTAGGTTCCCCGGTTAAAACTAACCTCGTGTCCTAGAGGAAAATAGCTACTTACGATTTGACAGCGCTTACCGCTTACGATCGGCATTTTGCTTACAAGCGCTTGCTAGCGCTTTTTTCTGCCAAACGTACCCAATACTAAAATCGACTTAAATATTTACTGTAATGTCAACTGTCAAAAAGGCGTAGATTAAGCAGCGCCTTTTTGTCCCTTTAATACCTGTTTGATTGAATGATGAAAGGCAACTATAATATATGGTCACTTTCTTATAACTCAAAAACTACAGTGACCATATTAACCGGATGACCATATTACCCTCATAATGCACATATTTAATGTAGTAACATTAAATATGTGCATTATGAAATACGATTATCCCTTGAGAAACCACAGCTTTCCTATTTATTTATATCCATTCATAGAGATTATCTGTCTGAGTTGATCATGCTGCCGAGATACAAGACACTTTGCAGCGGGTATGATTCCCAAGGCATGCAAGTTCTAAACTTATTAAAGTTAAAGGAATTTCTAAGAGCAGAGGAATATTTCAACACGCTTTGTTATTCCCTCTGACACATTGTTCACTTTCTAAGCACTCAACTTTCTGTACAGGAGCATTTTATGAGAGCTTAACGTTAAAAAAAACGTCAGTCGTTATGTTAACTTGTTTTCATGTAGACAAAAGCGAAATATAATGTCAATAATATATATCAAAGAGATTTTTTTTTATATTTTATATATATATATATATATATATATATATATATATATATATATATATATATATATATCTGGGAAATAGCTATTATAGAATCCAAATATAACCCGTGCGAAGTCGGGCAGACGCTGGTATTGAATAAAACTGGTTATATCTACTCTATTCTCTTCTTTTTTTTGCCTGAATTTTAATAATTATTTCTTATCAATTATTTCTTGTATTTACGGGAATAATGCACATTTAATAAAACTAATTTTACGGATGTTATTGCGTTTTATTTAAACTTTTAAACAGTTAAAAATAATTTTTTAATATTTACATTTTGTTTGATTTCTTAAATTGTGCTTTAATTTCGTTAATTTTTGTTACAGGTAAGACTACTAAAACCTTAAATGCGGTACCTTCAGATGGGTGTGTACGGTGTATCACCAGACTTATTATTGCATCTATTGCTTTAGGGATTTGATTTACTTATTTATTTAATTTTTATTTCGATAAACTTTACAATTAATTGAAACAAAGCCTTTATCTATAAATAATAGGTGCCTGATCTAGAATAAACCAGTATTTCAGGTGTAATATGCTAATAGATATTATATAAATATATATATATATATATATATATATATATATGCCAAGTGCAGTAATGAATTATATATAATATATATATATATATATATATATATATATATATATATATATATAAAGTGAATATCTTACAAACTACTTAGATTGGAGTTCATTAAAATATATTATATGTGTTACTTTGCATGATCGTATGACAAATTTTGTAATCATGATCGAAATTAACTTTTTACCGACTTCAAAATGGAGGAGGCATTCATCTCGACTGTATGTTTTTTTAATTATGTGTGTTACCTTTCAAATTTTCTCTGGTGAACCAATTTTGATGATCCTTTTTTTTATCTGAAAGCTGTTGCTTCTCGTGTGGTCCCATATAAATTTAATCAAGATATGACCAGTAGTTTTTGAGTTATCTTTAATAATGCGTATTTAATTGACTTCGAATACATTGATTCGGTCGTACTGAAGTCGGTTGTAGAAAATTTTTAATTTTACTACTTGTAAAGCCACTTCTAACGGATACATGTACAAAACTGCACTTGATTATACAGATAAGGGTCAAGGTATGTAAAAATATCTAAAGCTTAGAGACCCCGTCTCTATCGTCATCGACACTGACGGTCGAGTTCTTTCTGCTCAGCTTGACCCACTGACCTTAAGACGATAATAATGTAAAGACATAAGTTTTTTTTGCATTTCGTAGCGTCTTTGCGAGTGGGTGTGTTCTATGGAATTCTTTGGATTTATGCCAGTCGCCAAATTACACTATTTTCCACTTGCGACATATCTTAGTCCTCACGGGTGACAACACATTTGCATTTTAATTTGTAATCGAGGATAGATCAGATGTCTTTGGGCCGCAGTAACCACTTACCATGAGGTGGACTGCTAGTATGTCAACCTATCCTATAAAAAAAATATCTCTACATCCCATCCACATCATCTTAATGGTTGATAATCTAACACCACCGTGTATTTTCTAAGAATTTCCTGTGACGTACGTCACGCACGGACCACATCATGGTGGATTTTATTATCGCCGTTAGGTTTCCCAGACCGTCATAACTTACTTCAAGAAAAGAGCTTTACTTAGATCTAAAAGGTTGCTAATGTAACGCAACGCGCTTTCTATGCCAGGTGAGCTGTATAATTGTTAATCCCCCCTTTTATAACAATTTTTTTTTAAATCTGAGGTTACAAAAATATGCATGTGTACGATAGAAGAAAATACTTACCACACATCCGAACTGAACGGTTTGTGGTAAAGTAGTGAAATAAGTTGCCAGTCTGTTTTTCCAATCGATTATGACGTGATTGTCTTCAAGGCAAGAGTGAACAGGCTTTTCTTAAGCAAGTGCGCTTCACCATCTTCGGCTGCATCATCACATACCATCATGAGAGGATAGTCAAGTGCTGGCAAAAAAAATTAGACGCACGGACAGTGTTTTTGAGAATGATTCACGCTCTATCTACTAGGCGCACATGAATGTATGGGAGCGGTAATTACCAAACAATAATAATATGTTGTAATGAATCAGTATTGTTTAATAATTACTCTAAAAGCTGCTGCCGATCCCGTGTATTATTTATGTTCGCCTGGTACTAGTTATCTTTTGAGTGAAAATATTTTTCATTTTAAAACCTGTCGTCATTAGAAGACGTTTTTAGTAGCAGGAAGTTTCAAAATTGGCTTTTCGCTGTTTATAAAGTAAACAAAGACAATCTTTTGGGAAATATTCGCAAATAGCTCGAGGATATGCGGCAGTATTTTAAATAACTTTAGTTAGCTACTGAATGGAATAAATCATGTTTGAATATATTTAAGCAAAATCTAACATAGGGCGGGATTGTTTTACGATAATAAATGACCAAAAATATCGGATATTACCATCTGTGCATAATACAAACATGTATACTGTTTAAACAACTTAATTGGATTCTAAATCGATGAACTAAATGTAAGCTTATACATGGCACAAGTGGTTTACTCGTGGTGGGAGTGGTTACACCACGAGCATGGTGCCGCACCATACGAAACATGGCAGCTTGAACAATGTGAAAACCCGGAGACCTTTTTTTACTATAAAGGAGGCATTCCATTTTAGTCGTTGAGGGTGACAATGTATCTCCATTTTGCTTCTTAATTGAGGATAAATGTAGATGTCTATTGGCTTATGCATCCACTTACCATCAGGTGGATTGTGTGCTCGTTTGTCACCTCTACTTCCCTCCATAAACAATTTTCATGGATTTTTTTAATATAAAATAATGAAAAGAAAAGAGGCGAGTTTTCGTTTAAAACAAAAAGAAATAACTTTAAAATAATAATAATAACAACTTAGCGAATTAGGGTGAGAGGGTTACCTTGTAGGGTGGATTTAATACAAAGAGATTTCTTCTTGTTACCCCTTTTGTTATTCAATTATGAATAGCGGCGCTTGTTAGCTGCGTCAAATGCGTAGGGAGATAATTAATCAGTCTGAAGGAGTTACCTGATATGATTTCTGCCGGATAATACGGATTACTTACGATAAATACCAACCTTAAGAGTGCTTCAGTCCAAGCAGATAGAGAAATCTTCGCTTTTCGCTAAATTGGAAATATTAATGTAAGAAAGAAAGAAACAACGAATGAAAATTGAATAAAACTATATTTACGGATTTTATCGCGTTTGGTTAACTGTTTTAACTTATTTTTAATTCCTGACGGACTGAGATGTTTGACGTCCCAATGTCATAGTTAGCCCGGCTACCGTCTGTTTTGGAATATAAATTTTTGGTCTGATCTACGCGGAACGAGCTTTAAGAAATCATTAAAGAAAGAAACATTCATTTGACATCACGAAGAAAAAAAACTAAAAATAATTATTACAATATATTTATATTTATATATATATATAATTATTACAAAATAATTTTAGGAGATGTCAAATTACTCGTAGATCGCTATTTCATCTAATTTCTGCTGTACTAAATGACGGCATCGCTAATTTTCAAATAGAATCCAATACTGAAATCATACCTAAAGCGTTCCTGAAAAAAAAATACGTGTGGCACTCGGTGACTGCCGCGGTAAAGCTATTATTATCAACTTATGCAATTATAATTATTTATTTATTTTATTTATGCAGTTAAGTCTTTGATATTAAATCAAGTTACACTTTTTGAGCGTGGTGACCGATAAGAAAACATTTTTTTTTCTCTTATTGAATAAATGAGAAGTTAATATTGTTTAAAATACTTTTAATATCTTACAATACATGTAGGTTATTCAGGAATTTTTATCATTGAGTTAGCAGCTAGTGTACACGCATACGTCTAGTCGCACGCACACAAACACCGTGCCGAAGTTTGCCGAGTGCCGAAGTCTGCCGAACTGAAACGACGTTCCCGCGCTCAAGGCCCGCGATAGAAGCTATGCAATAGCTTAAAAACACTCATATGTTTATGGTTGTAGTCGAATAGGTCGAATCAACCGGGGTTCGCTCTCACAGAATATCAGCGTAAAATAACAGCCGGAGATCCTTTTCAATCGACTTCAATAAAGAGGAGAAGGTTATTTTTATGTGTTACTACTTATTTTATTATTTTCATGGTGAACCAATTTTGATAATTATTTTTTTATTTAAAAAGCTGGTGATTCTCATGTAGTCCCATATAAGTTTGATCAAGATGTAGTTTTCGAGTTATCATTAATAATACGTATTTAATTGACTTCGACTACATTATTATTTATATTGAAGTCTGTTGGGCAAGTTTTTAATTTTACCATTTGTTAGTTTTAGTCTTAGGTAGTGACACGCATCTGCATTTTGATCATTAACCGCATATAGATGCACATGGGCCACAGTAATAACTTACCATCAGATTCAGATGGAATGTGTGTTCAAGGGTGACTACCTTATACTATAAAAAAACATCGATATTTTCGGATTCGGCTGCTAATGGAGAACATTAGAGTCACAGCCCCAAGCGAATACACTAACCCCAGTTTACTCGCTTGAGGCTGTGTGCGCTACTGGGGGAAAATCGTTTGATGTCCTGCGATTAAGTTGGAACGCGCACGCTTGAAGTTCAAATAAAGTCATATTTACACAGTTTAAAGGGAAATTAGTTCTAACTTCCAATATTAGAATCAGAATTAGGCCTTGCTGCCCGGCGGCAGAAATAGACTCGTGGGTGGTTTATGGACTGACTAGGCAGAAGGAGTCCTACCATCTCATCATTCCACTGTTGAACATACGCCTTCACCATAGTCTGCCCTGTTGGGGATATTTGCCGAAGTTGCCATGCTTGGAAGGCAAGTTAGTAACTGCATTTTTTTATTGTTTTTTTTTTTGCAATTTTTTTAGGTCGGGCGCATCGGTAAGGTCAGGGGTTTAATTAAATTTATAATATATATGTTAACTATAATATATATATATATATATATATATATATATATATATATATATATATATATATATCCATATCTTCGATAACTTGTTGCCGTCTTGTATTGTAGGTAGCGACATAATCCAGTTACTGTAGAAATTTTATCATTATTTATTAAAAAAATGCGAAAAATAGTTTTAACAGTCTTCTCTTCATGTTACCCTAATACTACCCATAGAATTCTGAAGAGACCGAAACGGGTTAAAATCTGAGGGTGCGAGGTCAGCACTATATGGTGGATGCATTAACACTTCCCAACCGAGGTCTCTCAATTATTGCTGAGTGGCCAAAAATGTGTGTGATCTGGCGTTATCATTATGAAAGACCTAAATAGATATATATATATAAGTTTGATTACCCTGCGGTGATATTTTTACTTTTATAACAGTAACAAACGAGCTAGCAACTTTTCAGGTGGCAAATTGTTATTTCAAAAATTAACAATTAAAAAAGCCACTGAAAAGTTGTCAGTCCTAATGCCGTAATGGATGATAATAACCTCTGGGAATGAGTTGATCGCTACAACGCTATTTCTAATTTGTTATTTTTGTTACATAATTACAGATGGTCCTTTCGGAATAACCTTGCAAATTTGCAGAGAAGTTTCTGAATAAGTAATATAGGCAAATGGTGAAGAAAAATGAATTTAAAAAATTTTTAAGACATTCTGCCCTTTTTATCTTATAAATATAAAATGCGTGTTAATTCATTATTTTAATTAATGCTACTACGCACGCACATTCGTAAGAGTCGATCGTTAGGCATAAACGTCGTTGTACGTAAATCACAGTCAATTTGGGATAATTGAAATTAAAATTAGAAGCCTTATTTACTCTTATTTTCAAAAATTGCAATAACGGTATATCATTATTTATATATTTGAACTTAGGTTTATAATTTGGCTACTCTTTGAAAAAATAACCCTGCGTGATTGTAAATTATTCTTATTTAAAAAAATCTTTTGGGTTTCTTGTTAATTATTCGTAGAAGAATGTTTTCAGAACCAGGAGTAAATTTAAATAAAATCTTATTTCAGGCACATTACACCCATATAATTTATGAATAACAAAAAAAAAACAATACTGTACAGAATTAATAAAAATTAAAAAAACATATTATAATAATATCTAAGTCTAAATGAAGAGAACGATCACGTTAAATTAAACATACGAATGATTTTCAATATGTATTTTTATGAGTAATCCGTATTAAATAAAGAATGTCTATTTCTATAGTATTTATCCTGTATCGTGAAGGTGTCTGATATACCTACATAAATTGCACGTGGATAAACATCCAGATTCGAATCAATTACTTTCAGGCCATATTAATATTATTTTCGTGCGGGATTTGAACCCGCGGCCACGGAGTGCCATGCAGAAGTCTTAACTTCTGCTCCAGCTCTCCAAGACAAGTCGGTAGGAGGTGTCCATAGGCTGTAGCCACTTGCAATTTTTTTTATATATAAGTAAAGTGACATACGAACGTACTGTCCACCTGATGGTAAGCGGCTGCTGCATCTCTTGGACCATTACCGTTACAGCCTGTAAAAGTCCACTGCTGAACATTTGCCGTAGTTGCCACGCTTGGCAAGCGGGTTGTTAACCGCAATTTTTGAAGTGAAAACTTCTTTAGCGGCGTTGTACGCTTTTTTGTAATGGGTAAAAAATGTTAAACTCGCGTCAGGACACGTGACCCTGATCGAAAATTCAAAAGACGGATGGAGAGAGAGAGCAGCCGGCGCGGCGTAGGGGAGGAAGTATCCCCCTTTCTTTCTACGGCGCGGCGAAAATGTATACCTGCGAGTGCAGTTTGGTTAAGGCGGCGCAGGGCGCTTGCGCGAATTTTCGTGTGTGATAATTAAAGCAATTCGTGCAAAATTATTCCCTAATCATTCCCAAATATCAAAAATGCACAACGTTAATATTCAAGTTTTCACTTTTGCCGGCACTCCCGGAGTGCAACCCGTATTTTTCTTAATTTTTAGACGTTATTCGAAAGACGCTGCTCCCCATCTCCTGATTTGTTTCCCTCTGTCGGCTCTTACGAATCCCGCGGGATGATATGCGGTAGTGGATATTCTTATACCGTCACTACACACAGCTCATTGACAACCGCAACTGACTTCAAAAAAAGAAGTCTTCATGGTTTGCTTAAAGGATGCTTTATCACCTCTGCGGTTTAAGATGGATTGCATCACAACCTGTAATTTTACTGGCTCTCTATGTGCTTTACACCGTAATACAACTGTGTAGTTTAGTGTACCTAACTTAGCATTGACTTGTGGCGCCTAGGGCCGCGGGTTCGAATTCCGCACTGAACGAGTATTTATATGACCTGCAAATAATTTTTTCAGTTAACGGTAACTACCTAAACGATGCAGGGCAAAACGCTAGCAGAGGTAACGTTTATAAAAATAACCTACCTGCACGGTGTCTTAGGCAACAAGGAGTCGTACCACCTTTATTCAAACTTGGGACTCAGTTAAAAGATACCCTGCCCTTATTAAGTTTGTCTCTTAGCCAAAATGTCTTACAGCCTTTATTCGAACTTAAGACTTGAAAGGTACTCCAACTATTAAGCTGCACGATCTCCTGATCCGCGTAATACGATGGTAAGCTAAACTAAAATCCCCTCGTCACAAAGATATATTGCGCTTGCTCTACGTTCTGTCGCAGTCGCTGATGCGTCCCGAACGACGTAATGCTCTCACTTAATTAGTAAATCCCTGCTCGACGTGATTTAAACATTGGTTTAGCTAATGCAAACTTTGCAGACGCTCAAAAGCTTGGCATTTATAGTAAAACTAATGATTTACTGGCACTTTGGCTAGATTTTCGATATTTTCTCATTTTGTAAGAGTTAAGTAAAGAACACCTATTTAAGTTCCATTTCTGAGAGGTTTATGAAGCAAGTAGTTCGCCAATTAGTCGTCGTGTTTAGTCGTCGTCCTCATAATATTTTATTCCTGTGACATGCAGGTTTCCTCACAATACTTTCTTGCAGCGCCGATCACGTGTGAAATTAGCACTTGAAGTTGCATTTCAGAAATTCATTCCGTACACCTAAGCCTTATCCATCCAAACATCCATCACAGTCTATGAAAGTCCACTGCTGTACATAAGCCTTCCGCGTAGATCGCTTCAAAGGAGGGATTTTGCCATAGTTATTATGCTTATTTTACCTAACCGTAGTATCTTATTGAGTTGTTAGAATTTTAGTCCGACCCGGGATTCGAACTCGGGATCTCATGAACAGCAGTCGCACTTACGACCAGACCAACGAGACAGTCAAAAAGCTTTTTTTTTGTAACCATGTTAAGACCACATATATATATATATATATATATATATATATATATATATATATATATATATATATATATATATATTCATAACATATTATGTTATTAAAGTCATATTAAAATATTTACAATAATCATATAATAAGTTATATGAGTATGTGAATACTCTACTAATTGATATTGACCATTATCTTGATCATGTGTGTACAAGACCCACGTACGTGATAGAAATGGCCCAATTATTATGTTATGAACTTAATTAACAATAAATAATGATTTACCAAGCGTTAAGGAAAATAAATGAAGTGTCAAAATGAGAAACGAAATAAAGTATAAATAAAATGTTATAATAATTATTTGAAAGGTAAAAGTATTTTATTATAAGTTGCCAGCATTTGTCTCTCCCTTCGATTACAATGTACAATGGGTGTCTTCAAGACAAGACATATAGTTAAAACAATATTAATATCTTGACTACATAAAAGTGACTAGTGTCAGTCAGCTGTCTTACTGTGTGTACACATACAGTGCTACAGTCATAGTGCCATGCGATGTGGCTTTATCACGTATAAATGACTGTTATAATCAAATCCAATGGTTGTTCAAAAGTTTTATGATAAAACTAAAAAACCTCTTTCCAATTAATGCCACCAAATAGCAGTGCACTGCTGTGTTCCGGTCCGAATGATATAAAGAGCCAATATAATAATAATGTCCTCCAGACCGAATTTCGGTCACGATTATAGTGGACAGGATTATAGTGTCCAAGTGTGACAATCTGATGGAACGGTAAACCGACACGTCTGGAAGGAAATCAGGCTCGAACCAACGGCTTTACGTGCTTTCCGAGGCACGAGGGTGAGACACCGCCAACTTCCTGACTCCGGGCAGCTACTGAGAATTTCTTACCATGTACTTACCATCAGTTGGTTTAAAAGTCCGTTTGTTACATCAGTTTTATATTAAAAAAGTATTGAGGCGACGGACAAAGCTGCGAAGGTAGCCGCCGATATTAAAACTGAAACAGTGCCGGATGCCAATGGGAATCTATGTCAGTGGTCGCAAACAAAACCCTCCCCTTTACCATCCAGCTAATTACGACTTTAACAAAAGTTTGTGAAATGATTAAAACAAGTACTGAACAGAACCTGACACCGGTAAGCTCATTGTTTCCTTTTGATAAAAAGAAGAAAGAATCATACTAACAAAGGTAAAGCGAGTCGATATTACTTTTGGTTAGGAAATTAAGGGTAGATTATGTTTTTATTTTTATAGAATAAGGGTGACAAACGAGCACACAGTTCACTTTGCTTTTTTTTACGGGTTCTCTACACTCATCATACTAAACACAACTGCAATTAACCGCTATTTTACGCTGTTATTCTAAGAGCGAGGTACCCCAGTCGAGCCGACACATTTGTGCTACAACCATTATTTAACTGCAACGTAGCTCTACCACATTAAAAAAATATACACTTTTCAAATATATTTTAAAAATATATTTTAACAGAGTTTTTTAAGCCTCATGCATCAATGTAACAAACTTACAATGGTCTCAATGTGGACATTAAATTCGTTTTATACCCTCATAACATAATCAGTACCCGAATGACCGAGCTTTGCTCGGTTTTTATTTTGAAATTACATTTAGATACAAATTACATACTGATGAATAATATTATTTGATCTTATTGACATAATAGAAAAAACTGAATTATATATTATAGGATAATCGAACATCTGGAGTACCTGGTGACCCTGATTAGAAAACACAAGAGCCCAACCAAACTATTAGAAGAGATCGACATACCGCCTTTACAAAAAAAATATTCAACTTGGTGGGCTGCTTCATTTTTGATGTCAAAAATCGAAGGTTCCTAAAGTATCTGATGAAGAACCCTCAGCTGGTCTCAGCTGTATTAGAGATATGGTAATGCCCCCCTTCTACCATTGGTACATAAAAATCAACTGTCATTGCAAAAATCCAGCGTAGTGGGACACATCGAATTTAATCTAGCCTATAGCGTCCCACTGCTGGGCGAATGCCTCCCTTCTGCTTTTAATACGCATATAAATAAAATTAAAGGAAAACTCTGGATAACACTAGATTGGCTTTTATACTTATACTTATAAGTTTACAAGAAAAAATAGTCGAACGATTAACTTTATTCTACTCGAACATTACTCAAATTACTTTAAGGTACCGTGGACATGAATTCATCTCGACGAGACCGTTGAGTACCGCGGACATGAATTCATGTCCGCATTACGTGCTGCTATAAATACAGTATATTTTCAATTGAAATCTATTTCATTCGATTCTGAACGAACTAAAGAGTATTCTGAAGAATTATATTCACTCGGTTACATAGACAAAATCAAATATAACAGCCATTCGCTTTTGTGCTGTTGGTGCTGTTTGTTGCGTAATCGTTGAAGTTTTGTGATTGTGATTTTAGTTGGATTTTCTTTCAAAAAACTGTAAGTAATGTTATTTATCTTTACTACGTAATGTTTTTTGAATGATCTAAGTTACAACAATAGTAACTTTTTATGTTTCAATTGATAAAAAAGTAGAATCAAAAAACCTCTACGCGAAAAATTCATTACGGTCAAGTATTCTAATAAGATAATAGTAGTATATTTCTTATTCGAATACCATAGTAAATACTTTTACTAGGAATTGCTAAATGTTGTATCTATATGATTGTATAAGAAAAATAAAGGAAGACGCTATAATATATACACAAAAAGGTTTTGAAAATGAAGTTACAAAGCCCGCGCAAACTGTCTATTGTCGAATTTTTAGCAAATGTTTGCAAGTTAAAAAGTAGAATTATTATAATTATTACATGCATAATTTCGTTCATTTAGGAAGAATACGTTGTATTGATTGTAAGGACATAAAAATAAAATAAAAACTTATGATATTTCATTCAAATTATAAAATTTGTTGTCAGTAAGTACACTTTATCAAGATCCGTTAGAAACAAAGAGCTGTACAAAATAAAATAAACATTTAAATGTTACGGTTATTGTTTCTACTTATCGAAAATCTTATCGGCTTTAAATAACTGTAACAAAAACCTCTTTAAACATAAGTGAGAAACATAAATGTTTATAACAAGTGCCGCCAGCTGAGTTGACATAGGTGTTTTTTGTTACGGCGGGCGCAGTAAGAGAAAGGTTAAATAAACAAATTACACTAGACTTACCAGAAGATACTGTTTGTTTACTACCGACTAGAAATATGTGTATGCAGTTAAATAATGCTATGTTAAAAGCGATTCCGCACCCCGAGATAAAGTTAGTTGCTAAAGATTCCTTGGATTGTTCAAAATGTATGATAGCGAAAGCCCGGGCGTGTTTACAAAAATATGAAGATGATGCGTCGATGATTGCTGGACTGGAAGAAACTATAATCATTAAAGAGGGAGCTAAAGTAATACTTAGGATAAATATTGATGTTAGTTTAGGTTTAGTGAATGGGTCATGAGGCGTTGTACCAAAAGTGAGGTGGGACCCGGAAGACCAAACAAAGCCTAAACAATTGGTAGTAAAATTCGCTAATAATTTGATTCACGAATTATTGCCTATTAAGTCAAAATTTGAGATCATACCCCGGGCATACGTGTACAGGGAACAATTCCCAATCTGTGTGGCGTATGCCCTAACAATTCACAAGAGCCAAGGTCTAAGTCTAAAAAATGCCCTCATGGACATTGGCACCTCCATATTCACTTGTGGCCAAGCCTACGTGGCGCTTTCACGAGTAACCAATCTTCATGGGATGCACCTCATAAATGTTGACTTCAAGAGTATAAAAGCTCAAGCTTCAGCGATCACCGAATACAACCGGCTTAGGCGTAAATACCGCGCCGATCTTTCAGATTTTAAACCGTCTAAACCGTCTAAAAGAATAAATAATGAACGCGAATGGGCAATACGAATAACTGTTGCTACTGTACAAGAATCAGAACCGGAAAAAAAGAAAAGAAAGATTTGTAATAATAAAAAAATTACTCCTAAAAAAGAAAAAGAATGTTTCGAATAAGAAAATCTAATAAAATAAATCAATGTGCCCACGTTTCTACAAAAAAGAAGTGAAATCCCACCAAAAACATTCTGTAAAAAACTAGCCAAGTCTCGATGGAGCTGCTTGTTTATCTCTAAAAAGTAATGAAATCTAGACAAAGTCGTGCCAAGTCTAAGCTTCCTTACTGCGATTTCTTTATTATTATAGTTATTGTTGTGTGACTTGGCCGTTGAAGGGTACACAAGGGTACAAAACCAGGTGCTACATGACACCCTTGCATCAATCTGTCGCCAAAACCGCTACCCATTGACGATAGAAAATTGCCACTTGGAAAACGTTGATTGAATAACTAGTCAATTGTAGGCTTGATAAAGCTGCGTATTTCAACAATACTTTTGTATAGGCGAGCCTGAAACAAACAGTATAAAAAATTATTTTCAGTACAGGCGGACTTCGAATCATTGATAGAAGTCCGTTTGTACGTCTATTTTATGTTAGATCGGTGGTCGATTTGACGCCTACTATTGACTGGTTATTCAATCAACGTTTTTCAAGTGGCAATTTTCCATCGTCAATGGATAGCGGTTCTGGCGACAGATTGGTGCAAGGGTGTCATGTAGCACCTGGTTTTGTACCCTTGTGTACCCTTCAACGGCCAAGTCACACAACATTAACTATAATAATAAAGAAATCGCAGTAAGGAAGCTTAGACTTGGCACGACTTTGTCTAGATTTCATTACTTTTTAGAGATAAACAAGCAGCTCCATCGAGACTTGGCTAGTTTTTTACAGAATGTTTTTGGTGGGATACATTTTATAAATAGATAGATATGCAATTCCTTGACTGACCTTTTTTTTTAAGTTTGCAATGAAAGATTTAATGAGTAGATGAACAGAATTTTATCTACTCACGTGGCTGCGTCGCTGAGTTCCGTTCAAATTCCGTTATAAAACTTGCGAAAACAGAAGCAGAAAGGGATGTTAAAAACCATGCAGAATTTCCGCAGTTGCGGAAACAGAAACAGAGTTCTGTTGCATCACTACGATATGCGACGAAGGTAGAACACCAAGGGGTTTTAGTCGATGCGAGTCCGATATAACCCCTCCTTGCCTCCTCGTGAAGGCAGTTACATATAAAATTTTTAGAAGGACAAGGACATCCAGATCCCGGAACAACAAAAAATATTTTTTTTGTGCGGGATTCGAACCCGTGCCTCTTATCCCCGCAGTTCATAACTAAGCAAGCCACGTAGCCGTCAATGTTACATAATATAATCTACATTGGTCGTTTAGAGACGACGTAAAATAATCTTTAACTCGATTTCGTTGCTTGAAGCGTTGTAAAAGGCGACTAAAAAAGTCAAATATACCACATGGCTTTTAATAGATCAAGTAATACATATCAATTCATAATCTACGTCTGAAGTAGTAAGTTATTGCACACAATTGTATATTTGTGTCCGTGATTGCTATGTGAAACTCCAGTTTATCAAGTCGTTCTAACCCGCTGTCTGCGGTTTTAATTTTCTCCCTTCGCGACATGATTAACTCGTTTTTGACGCTGGAAAAGGAAGTCTTCCTTGTTTATTTTATTATATAACCGTTTTTTTTAAATCGTTGAAAACTTCGCAGTGTTTATGCTATTAATACTTAAAAGATATAGCCTTTACACTTCCCTTTGGGTGTATTGGTTAGTCTACCACGTTCCTCACACAGAGTGTGTGTTGGTGGACCTGTGGCTTATAGACAGACATTTACATCTATCCTTGATTAAGTATCAAAAAGCGGGACTAAGAATGCTTCGATTCCAGTAAAAAGGGGTTTCAGGTTCTCTACACTCACCACACGAAACACAGCAGCATTATTAAGCTGCTATTTAACACTATTCTGTGAGCGCGTGGTACTTCCCCGATCAAGCTTATCGATTCTTGCTACAACTACTATATAGTTGCAGTATAGCTCTTCCACGCTGCAGCACAAGCACGTAATACACAAGCACAAGCAACAAGCATAGTGAAGAAAACGTCATGAAGAAACCCTGACGATGTTTTTCTTCATTGCTGAGCACTCACTCGTAAATCAGCACTTAATATTACAATCGTATCCTACGCAGGAAGAAGGGGCTGATGGGTTTTATTAGCCAGCATCATACGGCGATTTGTTATTTTTTCATAGTTATCGTAACTATCCATATGTAATAGATCATTGATTTGGATTTTTCTTAGCAGCTTTCATTGCCTTTGCATACTTGCCTCACAAGTCATATAGCCGACCTGACTGACCGGTACCGGTACTGAAATTGCAAGAGGTAACTCTAGTGTAGGTAGACACTAGAGTTGTGTCAATTACCCGGAAACTACTAATATCGTCTCTTGCTTTTAATACTGTGAGAATATATTTCTTACAAAAGTTTAGTTATCCTCATACAAAAAGCATATAAATTTAAAAGCATAATCTGTGACCATTAAAACTGACATTTAAAAGTCTCCTTACTTCCATAAGCCGCATTTAAAAGGCTACTTTGTACTTTATTCGTATCGCTAGATATTATAACTGAAGTACAAATTAAACTTATCCTCCTCACGTACCCACTCAGCACCCTCCTCTTGAGCAAGCACAATAATCTCGTAATTCTTTTTCAAAACCTCAAAATGTAAACTGAACCGTAGTGACAAGAAAGTGTGGTCGATTTTATATTTTATTGAAACCTTACAATTAACTGAGTGTAATTGTTTATTTTTTTCTCCTTACTTGTTAGCTCGTTTGTCATTCAATATAATAAAAAATATGCGTTTTAATTAAAATAATTATATTGTGGTATATATATATATATATATATATATATATATATATATATATATATATATATATTACTTTACTTATAAAAAAGAAAAGTATATCTTTATTGTTGTTACGATATAGTTAGAAAAGCACAATAAAAGTTGATAGTACACAATAAACATTTATGATTTTAGGATGACTTCGACGAAAGGAATATAAATTTTATTCTTAGAATAAATCGCCATATATTCAAGAAATTAAGCACGAATAGGTCGGCTCGACCGGGGTAGGACCATCCTCTCACAGAATACCAAGGTAAAATAGCAGCGTAATGCTGCTGTGTTTCGTAATCGTGAGTTTATCTCCGGAGTAGAACCGGAGATCCTTTTCACTGGGATCGAGGCATTCCATGTTAGTCCTCATGGGTGACTGCGTATTTGCATTTTGATTCTTGATTTAGGATAATTGTGGATGGATATCTATGGGCCACAGCATTCACTTATCATCAGGTGGACTGTGTGCTCATCCACTGATATATAAAAAATTCCAGGTCTCTTTGTCTTTAGTTCATCTGGTTTGGTGCCAGCCTCTTAACTACTTTTAGTTTATAATACTTTGAAGAGTAAGAATGTGATTTTATTCGAGATACAAAATGTGAGTTATCATTATTTTATTTGTGCCTCGCTGTTCTGGCGGGCGTAAATGTGGCTGCTGATTATGAGGTCTCAGGTTTGAATCACATACATACCTCAGACATACCTCTTTCGCCTCCTTTACATCCATATATCTACGCATACATGCTCGTCGGTTAAGGGTACTTCTAACGTGGCCCATTTTCAAAATATCGCCAATTTGGTCGATAAACTTTTTCCTAGGGCGTCCCTTCCCGACTCGGCCTTTCACATCTGCCATATAAATTTGCTTAGTCACTCTTTCCTCATTCATTCTTTCTACGTGTCCAAACCACCGAAGCATTCCTTTCTTAATCCTGGTCACAACATCATCTTGCATACCACATTTATCTCTTATCACGCAATTTCTCACCCTGTCATTCAGATTACACCCTAGCATATTCCTTAAAGACCGCATTTCTACAGCATTTATTCTACTTTCGTGCTTCTTCTGCCACACCCAGCTTTCACTACCATACATTAAAGTAGGGACTAACATAGCATTATGAATTACCATACGTGCCTGTTTTGACAAATTCTGGTTCTTCATAATAGAGTGTAGTGCCCCATTCTCTCTATTCCCTGCATGGCAGCACTCCTCAATAATAGCTAGTGAATGTAGTTGTGCATCTTTTGACAGTTATACACTAAAATGTCAGCTTTTTTGGACGCGTAGTTTTTATTTGACAGTTGTTTGAGTGTGTCAATATGAGTGTTTTTGTGAAAATGGAAAATATTTTGTATCGAGCTGTCATAATTTCTTTGTTTTTGAAAGGCAACTCGCCTACACAAGTCAAAGATGTGTAAAACAATATCATTTACAACAGTGAAATTATGTACAGCTAAATTTAAACGTGGCGTGAGAGCTTGAGAGACGATGAACGTTTGGGACGTCCAAAAACTGCAACTACTGACGAAAACATCGCTAAAATTCACCAAATAGTGTTAGTCAACCGCCGAATTAAGGTGAGATTGACAGCAAAGGCTATGAAAATGTCCAAAGACCGTGTTTGTCACATATTTAAGATTTAGGCATGAGAATGTGCCGCGTTTTGTCAAGTAAAACCAAAAAGCTCTGTCGGCGTTTAGGCGTAATAAATCCGAGTTTTGGCGTCGATTAATTACTGTAGATGAAACTTGGATACATCTTCAAAAAAGGAAAAGCCATTACATGAGCATACTACGTACGCATACTTGACATCGCGCCGTCTCACATCTCAGCGGTTACCATGGCGAAGATCCATGAATTTCGGTTAGAACTGCTTGACGGGACTGAAGGCGGACGGCCTTATTCACCAGATAAAATAAATAATAAATTTTAAGAAAAATTGTCTTGTATTTCTATTATGTCGAAAACTTTTCAGACCACCCATGTAGCAATTAATTTTTCAGTTAATACTCTCTACTTGCAAAGAATTGTCATTTTGTGAATCACACTGTACGAATGACACTGCTATGCCACTGTTAAAAAAAACAGTGTACCAGTACTTGCAATTATTTTTTAGTATTTTACTCTTCATTACATGTGTAATCTAGTCAGCAGAAATATCTCAAAAAAATTTATGCCTTCTTGTGTATTCTTATAATCCAATTTTTTTCTTCCTTTCTCCTTCCTTTCCAGAAATTGTGTAATAATTTTTCTTATGTAACATTACTTTACGTGCATATTTTATTTATTTTTATATAAAATTTATTTTTTCCAAATTCATCGCAAATTCATACGTAATGGTGTTAAATGCTTCCATTAATCATCTTGACGCGGTATATGGCCACGCATCGACCGAAAATACGGAATTATGCTGACTCGTCCGATGATACTGACAAATTGGATGTCATTTAATTTAATTGACGTGGAAATTAACTGGGCTTGGTACCGTGTTGTCACCCGAGAATTGTAGGCCGAGTCGGCAAATAACTTTTGTAGTAAACGGTTTATATTGTAATAAAAAGTTTTATGACCGTACGTAGTTTACGCACAGTGTAACAAGAAGATTGGGCTTACCGACAAATTCTTTCTCAAAACGTCAATTTTATGAAGTGTTATGAATTATGATACGTCGCCATTTTAGGATTATTATCTCATTATTATAACAGAAAGTTAATACTTTATACTACTATTGAATAAATAAATATTGATTTTATTTTTATGTTTATTGATTTGATTTTTTGCACAACCTTGGTATATACACAACGCACTTATAGTATGAAATGCGTGGGAAAATGTCAATATGACATAAAGACATATAAACACCATTAATTCCAACACTTACATCTACACACATGACAAATCACAATTATATAATATAAGGTGACAAATATTTTATACTAGCGATTCGAAAACAAAAAAATAAAAAAATTAATTAAAATTTAATTTTAAAAAAAATTTTTTTTTATAAAGAAGAAGAAAAGAAAAAAATAATTTTTTGTTGAATAGCACGATTAATATTCGGAAATAGTAGAATTTGTGTTTCTTTTTCTAAACAATATAAAGTAATTGTTAGAGCCGTTTTCGAATTTTAGCGATGCTAACGGACAACATTTGATTATTATATAAGAAAGATATATAAGAAGATAATATGATTATTCAATTCTTATCATGCACGATTAATATTCGTAAATAGTAGAATTTGTGTTTCTTTTTCTAAACAATATAAAGTAATGACTGTGCTCCATATTTTCGATACCCGAGGTCTATTCTTATCTTATTTTTAAAATACCCCATTTGTTCCATATTGGTCTGCAAATTATAGGCCTTATGTTTATGCGCGACTTTAAACAAGAAAAAAAAAGAATATGCCAATAGTGTTACTTGCCTAGCATGCCGCTGAGGCAACTAATGGAGTATTGAGTTTGTGACTGTGCAGGCTATGAGCTAGCCTTTTATTACTTTAAAAATATTCCACCTGTAGGTATGGGTACCTATATTTTTAGCTAAAACTAGTTTGAGTCGCTTCTTGTTTTTGTGGACTCTGCCTACCCCTTACGGGACTACAGGCGTAGTCTATATGTATATATTTAAGAAAAAGGAAGCAGTAGAGCCACGTTGTACATGATCAAGTTGACATAATCTTATATAGCTGAACTGTTAATAATTTTTGTTAAACAATATGTCATTTATAATAATTGTTAAATTTGGTTTAAGCATATTTTTGCCCTTTATTTATTTTTATATTATTTTATTTCTTTCTTTATTTTCTTTTCTATAATATTTAACTATACATTGCCTGTATCAAATCGCAGGAAATCTGTATTACTTCGCTTGTGATTGCATTTGTTAAAAAATACGATATAATAATTTGATAATATAATAATTTCAATTGAGTCAAATTGTGAAACTGGACAATACAGACCCTTTGGAGGTAATGTAACCTCTGGAGAAAATTAAAAAAAAAAAGTGGGCATAATCTTTTACACTACCTCGAAATGTATTTCGTTTTCAAGAGATGGTTTCCTTGCGACGTTTTACTTTACCCTCTAAACCGGGCAAATGTTAGTAATCTATACAAATAAATAGTTTGTTTGTAATGTCCAAATAAAAGCTTATTACTAAATTCATATGAAATTAAAAAAAAAAAACAATTTTCAAAAATTCTATCTGTCTGTTTGTACCGACTAATCCCAGAGCAGGCTGGACCGATTTTGACGGGACTTTTACTGGCAGATAGCTGGTGTTATAGTAACTTATACTACTTTTATTTTAGAAAAAGTTGGGAATAGAAAATTAGGGTTTCGCGCTAAATAATTAAAACTCACGAAATCCAATCGTAATACATTTCACGAGTGGTGTTCCGTGAGAGCGTGGTCGTACCCCGGTCGAGCCGACCCACACGTGCTACAACTACACTACTAATATGTTCTTACTGTTCAACAGTGGACTTGTGATGGGCAGTAATGATAATGATGTTGAGAAATATGTGCACTCTAGACATTCACTCTGTGATGTGAACCCAAAATTTGATATTGTGGATTTCTTGTATAAAACAGACATTTTCTCTGAATACCGGTCTAAAAGATACGGCCACTAAGCTATCATAGCGCCTTAAGTTACGATTCAGTTATCATGTAAGCACCGTTTTCGTGCAATTGCTATTATTTTGTGCCAGTTATAATTAGGCTTAGATCATGTTAGTACTTTAAATATGCTGAGTCAGACAGATTTAAAATATCTTATTTAATTTGCACCACAGCTGTGTTCCGGTTTGAAAGATGAAGATTCAGTAAACTTACAATGTGTAATAAAGTAAAAAGTAAAGTAAAACAGCCTGTATACGTCCCACTGCTAGGCACAGGCCTCATCTCAATTCTGAGAGCGCTTTAGGGCAAGCCAATCTCCGCCGCGCTGCCCCAATACGTGTTGAAGAATTCTTATTTTTTCGTATTTCTCAGACATGCAGATTTCCTCACAATGGAAAAACACTGCCGAGTATATGGCAAATTAGCACTTAAAATTACAATTAATAGTTTCATTCGTGCCGGCGGGGATCGTACTCGCGTACTGTGATATTTATAGTGAGCACCTGAGCTTCCACGGCTCAATGTGTAGAAGGTATTCTCGTTGATATAAGAAAAATCATGTATACGTGGTACAGCCACGCTGCAGTTATATTAGTTGTGTCGATTGCATGAATAGGTCACATACCAGCGTAAAATAGCAGCGTAATGCTGCTGTGTTTCGTATGGTGAGTGTAGAATACCGAAGACCCTTTTTACTGGAATCGAGGCATTAGAGATTAGAGAGAGGCCATCTTAGACTTAAGGGGTGACATCGCATTTGTACTTTGATATTTAATTGAGAATAAATATGGATTTCTATGGACCACAGCATCCATTTACCATCAGGTGGACTGTGTGCTCGTTTGTCACCCAATGCTATAAAAAAACTCAGAGATACGCTGAGATAGTAAGCGCAGAATTCGATGAATGAAATCAACAGCTAGTTGCGTGACTGATCATGACTAAAGTTCAGATATGTCATTCTCATTCCTTTTTTAATCCTTTGTAGCGTGAACGATTATAGAAAGTCATCTGGGCTAACCCTGCTGGACAGAAGTACTAGCGAAGTCCTCCCTCGAGCCGACCCACTCGTGTTGCATTCATACTCGTACTACAACTAAAGTGTGGCTTAGGGAGTCAAAACGTATAATCTCATTTCGCTTATTCTCTAAGTAGGTTAATAGTGAACTCACATCGCGGTTGTTAGTGAGACATCAATCCAACCCTCTTCGAGTTGTTATAACAAAGTTAGAAGCGACGACTAATGAAACTGATAATCTTTCAGATTAGTCGTAGAGCTAAATAGTCCGTATATTATGAGTACATACGACTTTGTGCTATTGCGTCTGTTTACGTGTTGAATTTGGAGAGGAGGTTTCTGTCTTACATTAGAGTTCATAATGAAGATAAAGAATATCTTTAAATACGTTATGTACATACACGTTTTGAATTACCATCCTTGTTGCAATTTCATTTTTATTATAATACTCGTATATACTTATCTTGTAGACCCGCTCTACGGCTGTTTTATGATTGTACCTCAAATGATGAAGCCATTATGGAAGATCTACACCCGCACAGGCTACCAACGTAGAATACTCGTATCGAGATATTCCATCTATTTCTTTTTATAGAATAAGGATGACAAACTAGCTCACAGTTCATCCGATTTTAAGTGGATGCTATGACTCATAGACCTGTAGCGGCACTGTCGTCGCGCCATAAGCGAAACACACCGAAGCCTAAATTGCGCTATCAACATTCCGAATCATAAACAATATATATAGAACATCTCCGAACTATTACACGGAGTGCTGGCCGCTCCCCGGGCAGAACACCTTGCCCGGCGGGAGATCTCCCCTTTTCCTTCCACGGCTACAGTGGTGACCACCCGACGTGATCTGAACACGCAACCAACAACCTTCGGAAACTTCAAGCTTCATCATTGTCATAGATTACCCCACCCATTCACTCCCGAGCAGATATCGTCTGCAGTCTTCATATCCTGCAAGCCATCTAGCTTCACAAGGTTCATCGCAGCACTGGAATAATAATGCTTCCTGTTCCTTCAAGCTACTCTCTGCGCTATACAGTGTTCGGCACGGCTCTGAGCCTTACTGCTCGCCTCTGCTTCACGGCACTCTCGCAGATTACTTGCCTCCTTCTCGACTCACCGCAGACTACAAGGCAATCTCCTGGCACTTGCACATTCGTCGGCAACGAGACTGCACTATCGACCTCCGGTCTGAGCAGGAGGGGGGTGATGTAGCGGCGCTGTCGTCTCGCCACAAACGAAACACACCGAAGCCTAAATCGCGCTATCAACATTCCGAATCATAAACAGTATATATAGAACATCTCCGAACTATCAGACGGAGTGTTGGCCGCTCCCCGGGCAGAACACCTTGCCCGGCGGGAGATCTCCCCTTTTCCTTCTACGGCCACAGTTCTTCTACATCTATCCTCTATTAAGAATAAAAATGCACGTGAAATGTCATCTGTGAGGACAAACATGGAATGCCTTGTTTTCAATAAAAAGGGTCTCCGGTTGTCTACACTCAACATACAAAACACAGCAGCTTTATGCTGCTATTTTACGTTGGTATTCTTTGAGAGCGTGGTCCGTCCCAGTTCCAGGTGAGACGTGATGTGATTTGAGTGATTATGATTGTCTATGTACCACAGCATCTACTCACCATCAAATAGTTGACACATTATTTAATGGTTGGCACATTATCTTGTAAAGATATTATCTTTGCATCCAGTATGTCTGAAATGTTTTAAAATGCGTGTTACAGAATTGAAATTCAGATGCGTCGTCATCCCTACGGAATAAGTTGGATTGCCTCGTTTCCAATAAAAAGGGTCTACGAATCCGTACAACCACCATACGAATACGAATAGTACTCGTAGCAACAAGCTGCTACTTTACGCTGGTCCGTGGTGAGGACGTGGTCCTTTCCTGTTCAAGCCGACCCATTCGTATTACAAATATAATGTAACTGCAGCATGGCTCTATCACGTAAGAAATAAAATTGTGTAGTAACGCGAACAAAGCAATTGCGATCCCGCGGGTGCCAATGAAAGGATTTGTTGCGATTTCAAACATCTACATCTATCCCCGATTAAGAAGTAAAATGCAGATGCGTTGTCACCCCTAAGGACTAAGATGGAATCCCTCGTTTCCAGTAAAAGGGGTGTCCGTTTTGAACTACTATTTCACGCTGGTTTTCAGTGAGAACGGGTTATTTTCCTGTTAGATCCGACACATTAGTGCTACAACCATAATATAGTAGCAGCATGGCTCTACCACGTATATCTAACAACGCGTAATGCACTTTGTATATTTTGACAAAATTCAAAACAAACGTAACACATCACGTGTCGTTTAGATCCGAAAACACTCCATGTTTTCCAAAGATCCCTCATATTGAAGTTCTTATGTTATTAAGTTTGTTCGTCACACAAACCGGCGAAGTTACGCGACCGTAGACAAAGGTCTTGTCGTTTTTGTGGGGCTTAGCAACTGTTGTGACGGCTTTTTTGGTCTTTGATGTGGGAACTTGAGTAAATACTTGCGATTTAACTATAGGGAAGGCTCCGTTATTGTCTCCATTGAATTCGCTATTTGACTAGGAGAGACTGCCAAAAGGCATTAAGTCCGCCCTATGTAATCCTTTTTATTAAGCTGTAATTAAGTGTAAATAAATAAATTCTGGTAAATAATGCGTATATCTAATACATAAAAATTAATTTTTGTTTGTTCATGTTTTATGTGCTGCCATACAGTTCATCAGATTGCGGTTAAACTTTGTCAACATATTGCTTGTTTTTCCGCGTAGGCTATAGTCATAGTGGGACCCGGTAGGTGGCGCTGTTGTAGAATCCAGATATCAACCGCGCGAAGCCGGCGCAGATCGCTAGTTCATAATAAAATAACATTTTATTGTATTATTTATATGTTATAAATTAAAATAAATTATTGTTTAATAAGTTTTAATAATTTTTCTCAATATGTAGAACTAGTGTAAATGTAAGAAATCATGTAAATCAATTAAATTAAACAGGGCGTTGGATTTATTGCTCCGATCTTTGAAACGTAAGTATGTATATAGGCTGTATTTTTTATTTTATTGAATAAGGTACACAAAGAGGCAGTAGTTTTATACAGTTATAAAATAAAAAAGTTTATTGGTGTTGATCTAAATTATAATCAAAAAGAGTATACACGGCATAATGATATAACTGCAGTAGAGGGTTAGCCGGTCACAAAGAGTAAACAAGATGTGGCCGTAGAAGGAAAAGGGGAACTTTCCCGCCGGGTAAGGTGTTGTGCCCGGAAAGCGGCCTACGCTCTTTTTCACCGGAACTTTGATAGCGCGATTTAGGTTTCGATGTGTTTCACTTATGCCATGACGACAGCGCCGCCACAAAGCTATAAAAATACGTTGAATATTGAGAAAAACACGTAAGTTTATTTTTAATCTGAAGAGGCTACTATCGAATATACCTAGATGTACGTTACTACTCTTAACCTCATCGTAATAACGTCACATTTAGACAACTTAGATTAAAAAATGAAATGTTATTCCTGGGTATGTCTAACTTGAAAATTCTTTGGACTTTTTACTGGAAACTTATCCTTTCTTCGCAGTCCTCAAAGGTGACAACGCATATGATTTTTGATTCTTAATCGAGGATAAATATAATGCCTATTGGCCACAGCATCCACTTACCATCAGATCTACTGTGTGCTCGTTTGTCACCGTTATTTTATAACAAAAAATAAACGATAATGCACAATGTTGTGCAAAAAACCTTTATACGCAAATTCTCCTCTTAGATAAATAGTTGGTTAATAAAAAAATTTGGTGCAGAGTTTGAAAATCGTGAAAAAGTTGTATCTTTGCTATTACTTCTACACCGTTACCTTAACATTCAAATGTTTAGCATAATATTAGTACGTATAGTATACGCAGTATTTATAGGTTTTCTTTTCTATATTCACGCATCCTTTATCTTTTTCTTTAAGTAAATAACTTATATTGAAAATTTAAAAAGCCCCCGAAACAAAAATGCTGATGATCTTCGAACAGCTGAATCGATTTTGATAAAACATGTCTAAGCATCACCGCTAGAAAACTTGCTTTTAAATAAAACCATAATAAAAATATAATGTAACAATATCGGTTAACTCGTTTAAGAGCTACGGTGCGACATATAGACACATAGATAGACAAACAGAGCGGTCAAACTTATAACACCCCTCTTTTTGTGTCGGGGCTTAAAAATAGTGACAATCCAACGCTGTAACTAAGCCATGGTTTTATTTATATCTTATTTCTATATTTTATATACGATAACAAATTTTCGTGAAACGATATTGTACAAATTGTTTGAAAACAATGTTATAATATCAACCTCGGGCACAATTCGTGTATTTGTTCGCTTATGGAAATGGGAGTATTTTGTTTCTTTGTTGTTGTGTTGCAACCGAGTTTTCCCGTTAGCCCAAATATTATTTGTACGTTCCCGTTTTTGTTCCACATTCCGTTCTTAGTGGCTTGGCGGTGCCGTTGTGTTCTTTTGTACCAAGTTTTGATGTTTTGTTTATTAAAAGAACAGAAACGTAGCGACGTATTTTGTTTACACACACACACACACACACATATATATATATATATATATATATATATATATATATATATATATATATATATATACGCGATCTGCCCCTGGCCTCGCACGGGTGATTTCTGGATCACGACAACAGCGCCATCTGTCGGGCCCAATTGTGAATCTAGACCATTCAGGTACATTTATCAAAATCCGTTCGTATCCGTTCATAATCAGTTTCATACATCCGGCACTCGATTTTGATTTATATAGGTAAGGTAGACTAGATGGTCCGGCGGTTTAGCAGTTGTAAACGCAACTGCTATCAGGACGGGTTCGGATCCCGCGTCGCGCCAAATATCAATAATTGAGATTTTCCGTCAAGAAATCCTCACCAGCCCGGAGTCAGGAAGTAAGCGGTGTTTCATCGCCTTGCCTTGCCAAGCACGTAAAGCCGTTGGTCCTGCGCTTGTACACCTGTGAGGGCACCTGTGCTTGCAGACATATACGGCCACAGTAATCCTGTCCTGCGCAGATGATGATTATTCTCTGTTGAAACTAACTGCCATGATTTGAAATTCGGTCATGAGGACATTATTATAATTATCATCATATATCATATATATTATGAACACCTTGTTTTTAACACAAGCATCACCTTTCAGCAATTTCCAGATTTTAAAATTTTCTTTTTTATGCACTGAGCAAACATATACATATTGTGAATATGATTCCCTTTGATATAATAAACTTATAAACAAATTATGAATTATATAATTTGTTTATAAGTTTACTACAACGCCACCTATCGGATATATGACCTCAATCGGTCAAGTTGTTCAGTAGATATTTAATTATTTATTTTATTTGAAAATTCTTATTGCGTCCCCTCAGGAATAAAAAGGATACAAAAGGCGTACTCACGATCACTAACAGCTATTCCCCTTGTCACTCCGATTTAATAAATAAAAAGAAATATAAATATGAGTACCTACTTACTTGTTTGATAGTGAGTCCGATATACCTAAAACATTTATAACGGAGGAGATTCTGTTAAAATGTCTTGGCTCGGCTTACATTTTGAGAAGTGACAAGTGCAAGTGGCTAAACTGACAAGCGACAAGTGCTTAGTGCGTGTGAACAGGCAGTGAAAAGCATTTATATAAGTGAGAATAAAATACGCTGGTATTCTGTGAGAGCGTGGTGCTTCCCCGGTCGAGCCAACCCATTCGTGGTACAACCATAACATTGTGGCTCTACCACGTATATTTATATTCATTGACCTATACATATAATAGGTGGTTAAACTTAATTATAACTTTGTATTTTAACGCACTTATCGTTGCGATCCCTAATCTTGGGACGTCGTTATTATGTCATATTTCAGCAGGCGACATCATTAGTCAAACTCTGGTTAGCTAATTTGTCTAATGACAAATTATCCGAGTCTATCCACAACCGTGTCTAATTCATGCGGCGCGCGACGGGAGAACATTAATCTTCGCTGTGTATGATATAAAAAACATAGTCTAATGATGTAGATTGCTTACTAGTTAATAAGTTTGTTAATTTAACTTAATGTACACTGTTTTTCCTTAATGATAAAAATAGAAAAAGGTTTTATTGTGTAACAGTGCCACGCTACATTTATATTACGCCTGCAGTACCAATCGGTCAGCCCGACCGAAAAAGAGTGATAACCCTGGCACAGAATTGTGTCAAAGCATTCCATTTGTTCATATTCTTTTTTTTTACTATTGCAAGCCAGCGCTTAGGTAAATACTGTTTCGAACTTTGGGTTCGAGACAAAAACTATCGAGTGAATTAACAAAATTGACACTTACAGAACACTAATTACAACTTAAATTTATGAATACATCGATACGCCTTCTTGCCGATACCGATGCTCTTATAAAAATATCAGCGATACCGATACGCTTATTAAATTCAAAAATAAAGGTAAAATAAATAAAACACAAGCTACATAATCTTTTAATTAATACACAAACTAAATAAAACCATTTAAAACTATACACTTACTTTCGCAATGAAATAGACGATACAACACGCGCGTTATAGGTTTGAAGCGCGAAATTTGAAAAGTATTTGAATCGGCCATAAAAATATCGCTAGTGCCGATGTATCGGAAAACTTCGAGTATCGCCGATATATCGGCACCGGTATCGGTATCGGATGCATTCCTATTTAAAACCCCACTAATAACAAAACCTCATCTCTTTAGTTCGTAGTTGTATCGCTTCGAAGTATTCCTTTGAATTGCCAATTCAATACTGACCCGGGTCGCTTTTTTTTTTTTTTTTGCGCCCGAAGCAATTAAAGGGCTACCCTGTACGTAGGGAGGCGGAAAATGCATTACGCATACCACGATAGCCGGTCTATCGTGGTTATGGGGGACTCACTGTCCTACCGGGGACCCTAAGTGATACCCCCTAAAAACCGCCTTTAGGGACAGGCAACCGGCTGATTAAGCTCTATTGTGCCTTATAATGAGCGACCCTCTTTTGGGAAAAGAGGGCGCAGGCGGCTAAGTGCCGCTGAGGGAGTGCCTACGAAGGCAAATTAATGTCAGATATTACAATAATTTTATTTAATTAGAGTTGGCCTGAGCTGCCAGGAGACAGTTCAGGTCGTTTGAAAGTTTATTAGGCGGGTCCGAGAGAGAGTTTCTCGGCCTGCGGACACGATAGCGAGAGGGGGGAGGGGCTGCATAAGAAGCTGCCTCACGAATTAAATGGTTTGGGTGCGACTCTGAGGCTTTGAAGAAGTTCTCAGAGAGTTTTTTAAGAAATTGTTGAATTGTTGGGAGCTCTAAGTCCCGATGAAGGTCGGCATTGCGGACGTACCACGGTGCGTTCGCAGCTCGACGACAGAATAGGTTCTGAACTATTTGGAGTTCATTTAAAATGTTAGGGTTTGCGTGGGCAAAGACGGGGCCCGCGTAGGACATGACTGGTCGTATACATACCTTGTAGAGTGTACGCTTGTTTCGAAGTGACATTTTACTGTGTCGGCCCAACATACTGTTGAGCCTACTCAGATAAAAACGTGCGTGACGGGTTACTCTTTTGACGTGGGGCTTGAAAGTGAGCCCTGTGTCTAGAGTGACACCTAAATATTTGGCGGACGTATGCCAGGGGACAGGGGTCCCTGGCATACGTATTGGTGGAGTGTTTTTGAGACGGCGTCGTTTATAATCGAAGTGAACGGCGGAGCTCTTCTCCGGGTTCACATCGATGCGCCATTTTTTGAACCAGGCTCCTAGGTCATCAACTGACTTTTGGATCTTGTTCCGTATGAAGGGTAGTGAGACACCTTTGCAGTAGATGGCAGTGTCGTCTGCAAAGAGGGAGAGTTGAACACCTTTCGACGGGATGGGAATGTCGTTGGTGAATATGATGTACAGCAGAGGAGCAAGTACTGAGCCCTGAGGGACACCAGCCTTGATAGTTCGCTGTGAAGAGAGCGTGCCTTCGTGTCTGAAACGAAAGGTACGATGTTTTAAATAGGAGGCCACGAGACGAACTAGACGATCGGGGAGACCTATTTTATAGAGCTTGTAGATAAGGCCTGTGTGCCAGACTCTATCGAAAGCTTTGGCTATATCGAAAAAGACCGCGATGGTCTTATGACGACGAGGATAGAAACCGCTGAGGATATATTCCACAATGCGGTGAACTTGTTGGGGACATGAGTGTTTGGCTCGGAAGCCGAATTGATGGGGAATGATAAGAGGGTCGCCGTCTGTGGGAAACAGGTAGCGCCTCATACGACTTTGGATGACTCTTTCGAAGAGCTTACCCATTGCCTTGAGGAGGCTAATGGGGCGATGGCTGGAGGGGGAGGTTGAGAGGCTTGCCTGGCTTGGGAATTCCAATCACAGTAGCCTCTTTCCACGTAGTGGGAAAATAACTAAGGTTGAAGCAGGCGTTGAAGATAATAGATAAAAAGGTTAACACCTGCTCGGGAAAGTGTTTTAGGGCTTGGTTGGAGATGCCATCCGCGCCCGGAGCCTTTTTAGGCTTAAGTCCTTTGATGAGGGATGAGATCTCATCATTGGACACAGAGATAGGTTCAGAGGCCGTGGGGGGTGAGCTCCGGCGGCGGACCTCATCCTCCACTGCCTGGACGTGTGAGGGGTCGACGGGTTGAGAACTGGGAGAGCATTGAGCGGCAATGCTATCTGCAAAGCACTCAGCCTTTTCCTCGTCCTCGAAGGCAACCGTGCCGTCGGGACGGGAGAGAGGGGGAGTGTGGGTGATAGCGTCTATGCGGAGGGCTCTAGCCATCTGATAGTACGCTGTGTGAGATGGAGAGATATTCTCCATGAGCTTACTCTTTTCGAGATCTTGAAATTCAGAGAGGCGGAAGCGGAGTTTTCGTTGAAGACGATTGGCCGCGCGCCTATATTCGGGGGTGGGATATTTTGCTGCTCTCCGGAAAGCAGGTTAGGTTGCTAATATGTAGGGGAAGCCCACTATTGTTAGCAACCGGGACGACCCTTTCGTTCTCCTTAAGGGAGGATTTAATAAGGGTGGAGAGTGAGTCGACCGCGGTGTCGATTTTTTCGGGACTATCTAAGTCCGACGATAGGGAGATGGTAGAGTCCTGTGAGTCCAGAGCTTTAGCTAGGGACTCTTTGAATCCCTTCCAGTTAGTGAAGGTTTTCGTGTGTGTTGGGGGAGGTGGCTGATGGCCAAGAATGAGGGAGACCGGTCGGTGATCTGATCCTAGATCGTCTAGTGTCTCGATTGCTCCGAGGTTGAGAGAAACTCCTTGGAGTAACGCAAAATCTAACACATCGGGGGCGTGATCGGTGTTATCGGGGAAGTGAGTAACACCGAGAGGACTATGGACGGTAATATCAAGAGACTGCGTGATATCGAGCAGTATCTTGCCACTAGGGGACGTAGTGCGGCATGTCCATTCAGTATGCTTGGAGTTAAAATCTCCAAACATAATGACTGAATTGCCTAAAGATAAAATGGCCTCAAAATCCTTTTTGAGGGGATAGGTTCCTGAAGGGATGTAACAGGAGGCTATGAGGATGGACTGATGTACAGTCATAGCTAGCCTGCATACCGTGGCTTCCATGTTGGTAAGCTGCGGAGTAGAAATGGGCGAGCAATGAAGTGTCTTCTTGTAATAGATGGCCGTTCCGCCGCCTCGGCGGTCGGGTCTGTCGTTACGAAGAAGAGAGAAGTTTTTAATAGAAAGACCTCTAGTGTCCTTAGCTTTGAGATTAGTTTCCTGTAGGAGGAGGAAATCGACTTCACGATTCCGAAGAAAGAGCTTGAGCTCTGGGAGGTTATTTCGCAAGCCGCGAATATTAAATGATACAAGCGATAAACCCTTAGGTTTGATACGACCGTGAGATCTAGGTAGGTTAATTCTCTCAGTCATTGAAGTTAAGTTAATTAAGTTAACCTAACTTACAACGCTAACAAAAGGTTATTGTGCTCCGCAAGAACGAGGAGACGTTCTTGGGGGGACTTGGCCGCGCGCAGTTTGCGTGATACAACTGTTATTTCCCTAACGTCGATATTCCTAATAGCGGAATATAGCGTGTTGTAGTCGTCGATTGTGGACTCTGCTTCATGAGCGTACGAGGTTGTCCGCGGTGGGTCTGCCTTTTTGGGCCCCCAGGGAAAGACTGGAGGCTGCATTGGCTTGGGGAAGCCCGGAGGGGGCCGAATTATGCCCTGAGGGGGCCCCGGTCGCGGTCTATACTGGTCTTATATAGGGCCTCAGATAGTTCTAGAACCTTTTTTCAGTAAAAACATTCAAATTCAAATTCATTTATTTATTTGTGAATACAGTAAGTTAGGTGATATAAAAATTTACAGTAGGTACCGTGTATTCTACCACAGTGTGGTGTACAAATATATTTCTTCACGTTATAGCCAATAACAGCAAAATGGAATACTATTAAAATTGATTGCAAATTATAAAAATACAATAATCATATTTGTAGGTGGTATTAAATATTCACAAAAATGTTATATATTATAAGTGAAAAGCGTCTTGCAATGATACCCATGACACATAACACATTTCGTAATGGCGCCTTTACGTCTATATTGAAAAAAAAAAGAAAAAGGTGAAATAAATAAAAATGTCACCTTTTCAAATTATTATTAACATTATTAAATACACGAGTCAACAATAAATACTGCATCTTAAGCTAATGTCACGTAAGTAAACTATATATATATATAAAAAAAAAGAAATCAAAAATGTCGATGTCATCGGCTCAGACAAAATAAATATTTTGTCTGAGGTCATCAGGTTATCATAATATCATGTCAAATGTATAATATGTGGTATGTCAAATCAAATATAAATATTATACTATTATGTATACCAAAACAATCATTTAATTTCTATGTCATTAAGGTATTCATTAATAGAATAGTAAGATTTAGTAATTAATAATGTTTTTAATGATTTTTTGAAGCTTTGTATATTATTTATTTTCTTTATGTCATTAGGTATTTTATTATATATAGGTATGGATAGGCAAAATATACTTTTTCGCATTATTGCTGACTTTGATTGTCGAACTTTTAATCTCATAGGATACCTTCTATTATTTAAATTTTCAAACAGTGGCAGGTTTCTATGGACAAACACAGCCGTCTCATAGATAAAAAGACAGGGAAAAGTTAGAATTTGCAGCTCTTTAAAATGTGGTTTACAGCTGTCTGTCCAGTGTAGATTTTTGATTGCTCGAATACACCTTTTTTGAGCTTTGAATACCTTTTCCCGATCCACTGAGTTTCCCCAAAACATTACACCATACCTAAGTGTTGACTCAACGTATCCAAAATATGCTATACGAAGTGTTTGCATATTTGCTCTTTTATTTAACTTATACAAGGCATATGAAAATTTATATAATTTACTGCAAACACTATCGACCTGTGCCTTCCAGTTCAGTTGGTTATCAATGATAATTCCTAAAAATTTAATTTCTATCGTTTCATAGATTGGTGAACCTTTATAATTAATATTAAAACTTGATAAACTATCTTTTTGCCAATTAAATTTCATAATTTTAGTTTTTTCTAAATTTATGTTTAAGTTATTTTTTACGAGCCAATCAATTATAAGACCAATGGAATTGTTAATCTCAATTTCATAGCTTTGGGTGTTATTGCCTTCATAAACGACCGTACAATCATCCGCAAAAAGGACCATAGATTGTTGTATCACCGATGGAAGGTCATTAATGTACAAAAGAAACAGGAGTGGACCCAAAACGCTTCCTTGTGGAACGCCGTAGTACACAGCTCGGGGTGTCGATCGATAAACCTTTTCTGTCAACTTTATAGGACATATTCTCCTTATTTCAGTAATCTGCGTCCTGTGTGTAAGATATGACTCGAAAAGATCTAAAACTGTCCCTCGCAATCCATATTGATGTAATTTTCTTATTAATATTTTGTGATCCACAAAGTCAAAAGCCTTAGTCATGTCCATGTATAGCGCGGCCACAGGTATTTTTTTGTCTATACATGTTATAATTTTGTTGAGCAGGTCATAAATTGCCGCGTTTACAGATTTATTTTTACGAAATCCTTTTTGCTCATTTACGAGTATCTTATTATCTTCGAGATATTTATTTAAACGTTTATATAAAACTTTTTTCAAAAACTTTCGCAAATACAGTAATCAAAGCAACAGGGCGATAACATCCAACATCACATCTGTCGGTTCTTTTTAAATAATGGATTTACTATTGACAGCTTTAGAGACTTAGGGAATTTGCCTTGCTCTATAAATAAGTTTATTATATGACGTAAAATACCCGCAATCAAAAATGCTGTCTCTTTGACTACTTTAGTAGTTATTCCGTCATACCCTGTGCTTTGGGTATTTTTAAGTGACTTTATTGTTTCATATATTTCAACAGGAGTGACAGGGGCCATAAACATTGACGAAGACTTATTAACTTGTATACAATAGTTACCTGCGTTCTCTTCATTAACCTGTTTCTTATGCTCCATTTGTATAAAGTGATCGTTAAAAGTTTGAGCTATTTCTTTCGGGTTTGTTATTATTCGATTATTATATATAATTTTGTCGATTTGTTTTATAGGGGCATTTGTTTGGTTATTCTTAATAACCTTCCACGTAGCTAAACATTTATTTTTTAAATTTGCTATGTAATAGTTATTCTGCGATCGTTTTGTGAGTTCAATAATTTTCTTTAATTAAAACATCTAGAATATTTGAGTACATACCGGTTCCGACTGATTAGGTGTCGATAGTTCTAGAAATTTCTAGCATGGAAATTTCTAGAGGGATCTTGACTCTCCTAGTTCTGCTACTCTATACTAGAAGGCGCTAGTGGTAACCAGTGTCGCCATGTACCGGGCATTAATTGTGGCGCGCAGCAATACAATCCCATCTGATAATAAGTGATAATAGAACCCAATCACTCATTGTTGACCTTAGTTCTTACGAATATCCACTACCCCTGGTTGTGTCGTAAGAGGCGACGGAAGAAAACTAAAACAGAAGATGGGCAGCAGCATCTTCCTGTCTTCCTCCCTCCCGTTCCTGCCTCTAATCCGCTCGTCAAACGTGGCAACTATGGCAAAATCCTTCATGTGAGGCAATCTATCGTGGAGGCTTATGTTCAACGGTGGACTTTTAAGGGTTGTAATTGATAGGTGGATGGATAGCTATAATATCATCTTAATGAAAACCAAGTTACCAAATAGGCCTGCTCTTTCTGGAAACCCAACGTCATATTTCAGTAGTATAAAGTGTACTTTGAAACAAGTGCTTCAAACTTTGCTTTTACGTAGAAGAATTGTTAAAGTACTTCACGGAATCTGAGTTCAGACCTGATTGGAGGCTGATTGCATACAATTTAAATATTGTAAGGTTTGAACTTTCTTAGTTCTATTTTAGTTACAAATACTACACACTAAGTTGTGACGCAAGATTTCACAGCCCCGGGGTAGGTGGAACTTTTAACCTTAAGTTTAATAACAAAATTTAGATCTCTTAGGTAACCACAGTATGTACGTAATACCAGCAGTATTAAATATATTTTCATTATTAATAGATCTAAAGGAAAACTAATTAAATACCATAAGGTATATTAAGTATATTAATAATAATAATAATAATGTGTCCTCCAGACCGAATTTCGGCCACGGCGGCCTGCCTCAACGGAGACTAGCCATCGGCGTATGTATGTATGCGCAAGCACAGGTGCACTCTCTATTCCATCATTCTCATAATTCGATGGGACGGTAAACCGACACGACCGGAAAGAGATCAGGGTGCAGGACCAACGGCTTTACGTGCTTTCCGAGGCACGGGGGTGAGAAACCGCCAACTTCCTGACTCCGGGCAACTACTGAGAGTTTCTTGACGGAATAACTCAATAATAAATTTTTTAGCCCGACCCGGGATTCGAACCCAGGACCTCATGATCAGCAGTCGCACTACTACAACCACTATACCAATGAGGCATTAAGTATATTAAGCACAATACATTAACCATAAGTTCATACTGCTGAATCGGACGAAACTTGATAAATTTTATGTGTAGGTTGCCATAGTTAACTATGACATTTCAACACTTCAACCCTCTCAGCCCTCCCCGTAACCATGGGTTCTGTGAAGTGCTCGAAAGGACGGGATTATAAATAAAGTTAACATACGCAATAAAATCCGTAGTTTTATTTAAATTCGTGTAATATTAATGTATTTTTATTTGGTACTCAATTGTCAGAACATTGTTAGATTCAATGAACTGAAAATAGTTGCAGCGCTACCTTTGTTCGTGACTGCTCGTAGCTAAATGTAAATTGTATCAGTCTAAGGTTTCGTCTCTAATATGTGTATTTTGTGTGAGCAACGGAATAAGCTTTCTCTCTTAATTTATTTTCATTAAGTTTCACTGGCTTGCTTTTGTGAAAATACAACCTCTTTGAGAACAATAGGATTTTTTAAATCCAAGTTTATTCATCATTATTGCAACCCTACAAATACTTCAAATATCTACTTCATTTTATAATGTATTATATATAAATATACACTTGAGAGCAATAAAATCGCACACCCCTTGTAATTTTTTATTAGTGAATTTTCTTTTAAATCTAAAGATGTTGAGTACAAATCATTAGACAAAATTAAAGCATGCAAGCTTAGCTTTACAAAGACACAAAATTAAAATCATTGACCTTCACGCAACTTACAAAAACCAACCATACACCAAATTCCCCAAATTTGCGTTGTCACTTCTTGCTACCTTACTCACAGGTATAAAAAGGTCGTTTTTTACTTTTAATTAGTTGCATATCGAAGCTCAACGTGATAACATCTCTACTGGAAGCATACGGATTTACTGGTAAAATATGGATCCCACGCCCGCATAAGTCGGTCAAGTTATCGCCTTGCTCGAAGCAGGCCATAATCAAAGTGAAGTTGCTCGACAGCTAAATTTGAGCCGCTACTCTGTTCGTCGTATATACCAGAGGTTCCAAGAGACCGGACTATTTGGCTACCAGGGTCTGGCCGGCGACGCAGAACATCATATATACACATTATTTATAAACAACTTGAACAAGAATTTTGAATTTAATTTTCATTCTTTTTAAGCGAAATTGGGTATTTTTACTCCTATCTTGGTTGGCTTTTGTGTTCTAAAACCCCTTTTGGGTATTTACATTAAAGTTACAGCCTATATACGTCTTACTGCTGGGCACAGGCCTCCCCTCGTTTCTGAGAGGGTTTTTGGGCAAGCAAATGTTCGCCGCGCTGCCCCAATGCGTGTTGGCTAACATCACATATCTTCGAAATATTTTTTCCTTATTCTTCAGACATGCAGGTTTCCTTACGATGTTTTACTTCACCGCCGACCATGTAGTAAATCAGCACTTAAAATTGAGATTGTGTGTCCGGCGGGGATCGAACCAGGGTTACTCGCGTTCTGTTATATTTACATCGAGCGTTAACCATCAGAGCTACCACAGCTCTATTAGAAAATTAGAAAGGTACTGCAGTAAAATTTCAATTAGTGTATGTTTTTTTTTTTTTCAATATTTATTCACATTCATAAAAACACTACCTTCATAAAAAAGTCAAGGTGTGCGATTTTTTTGTTCTCAAGCGTATTACAACCATAGTTTTCTGAAAATAACTTTATCAAAGTCAAAACAAAATGTAAATAGTTTATGTGTTTCGATCTACATTTAATAATACACAACACCAGTACATTATGATAAAAACGCGCGCGTCCCATATTAGCCTAAATACATTTTCGAATAGTTCTTTGATTACTTTTATGGGAAATAAAAATGAAGTATACGTGAGAAGGCGGTTGTTGTCATGCCTCGACATTTTTTTTGAATAAAATCCAATTTTCGATTAAGATTTAGTAATTGTAACTAAAGCAACCCTCTCAGAAATGAGTGGAGGCTTATTCCCAGCAGTGGGACCTATATATGCTGCAACTTTAACTTTTCAAGTTATTTAAATTTTTCAATTATTATTATTTTCTTATACGTCAGTACCAATTTTAATTAAATCTTTATACGAATCACACACTACACAGATACGATGAGATATCTGTATCTGAGCGCATAATTATTATTCAATATCGGTCTCTATGAAATTCAATGAACAAACACACATAGCGCAGAAAATTTATATTTTATCGTTAGGTATCTGCAAGCACCGACATAATTATGTCAAAAGACGGTGACATTATTATCTGCTCATACAGATATATTTGTATTTGCAGATAACATCTGTTATCTATCTGCAGATACAATTATATCTGCATAGGATAAAACCAGCATAGGATTTTATCTGCAGATAAATACAGATGGTCGCTTAAATTCGACTCAGTCCTTTTTAAGCTTCATATGGCGTCATATCCACATTCTTCGCCTTTTAGTAAATGCTAATGCAACACGTGCATCAAAATCAAAACCTGAATCCTATTATGACGAGCTGTCTAGCAAATCCAGAAGCAATATTCTCCAACTCATTGTAGGGAACACTCTGTATAACCAATCCGCTCTAAAAACACGTCTAGTAAGTTTGAAGAATTTCGAGTGAATGTATCTTTTGGTATATTATCATATCTGGTCTGCTTAGTATTTGATACTTTCAGATAATAAAGTTTTTATACGCAGATAAAATATTATCGTATCTGCGTGGTCTGTGACTTGCTTTAAAGTAATTGCATACACAAGAATTAATATTTAAGTCCAATTTGTTTTTAATATGACTATATTTTTAACTTTGACAATTTTGCATCCGAATCGGTAAAAGTTAGTTTCCACTCTCTACCAATCGATTTGCTACAAAAGACAATTCTTTTTCCCATTTACCGACTGTTCCACATACTCGTAGTCGTCTCTCTACAACGGTGGCGACTATTTGCAAGTAACTGCCAGCAGTGCATATTTGGAGCGTTTTGTTCGACAGGCTTTTGTTTGTGGCTACGCCGGGACGAGTTGTAATTAGGCCTCTGCGAGAGAAAGACCATGAGTTAGTCTGTGACCGCTGACATACATCGCTTTAGAAATTGGCTCGATCTCCCAGTTTTACAATAGTGCTGAGAGTGCGTTTGTATTCTTTGGATTATAACAAAAGCATTCTTTTATTTTCATGCTATCAATGTCTGTTACTCTACGTACAATAGCTGTAATTATATTGTTTATTTTGAGTAAAACTCGACGTTGTAAGTATAAGTAAAAAGTTATGGTCTATTGATTGATGTAGGATTTTTGCAGGAGACTCGGGACCGTGTTTTGTGCCAATTCGAGGGGGAGGTCTATTTTTAACGATTGTAGTGTTGTTGATGATTTGTAATGTTTCAAGTCTCGACTCAACTTGTAATGTTAAATTAAACTTGCATTGTTAAATTACTTTCTATCTTCTTTCTTATTATTGATCACTGTTATCTTGACTTAACTTGTAATGTAAATTAAAATTTATAATGTTAAATGACTTTTTGTGATGTTTCGAATTTTTACTGTATTTTTAAATAAAACTTTTATTTTTCAATGGCCTTTTTTGTAATTTTCCGAATTTTGACTCTACTTGTAAATAGCCATACACCTATTTATGATGATGATTATAGAGTCTGTCTGTATCTGTAATATTTTGTCTGCTTCTGTAACATTGGAATAATTCGCTTCTATTAAGCTCAGATGGATATTTGTAAACTTTTCAAACATAAACAACTATTTTTAAAATTCTGTCAGTCTTTCCGGGCTAATCTTCAGAATGGCTGCACCGATTGTTATGAAACTATTCAAACAGATCTAGAGAACTGCCAGAAGGGATCTAGGCTATATTTTATGCGAAAACTTATAAATTATTGTACGACTGGTAAGAAAAATTGAAAAAATAAGAAATAAAGGTAATAACTAATCTGGTCGTAAATACTGTTACATAAAAACTTTTTGAATTTGAAACGCGTTCGTTATTTTTAAAAGTTCTTTCGATTTCGCGCCATTTCACATATTATAATATGGAATGGGGTGTTAAAGAAAATAGGATTGCGGTGATCGCCTTGCACAAAGTGGGTATGAAGCCGTAGGTCATATTCCAAACACTTCAAAAGCCGTGTATCAGCCGTATGTTCGTATATCGTACTATCAACAGATACAACAACACTTCCTCTATCTAAGATAAGGCGTGCTGTTAGAACTACAAAGGCTGTTAATGCTGTTAAAGACAGAATTCGTCGAAATCCCATTAGGAAGCAAAAAATCTTATCGCGAGAAATGAAGATTCCCGCTAGGACTCTATCGCGTATTATAAAACAAGATCTGAAGCTCGGTCTGCTTATCGTCGATATACGGGACATACCCTAAATCAATCTTTACAATTAAAGAGACTACATCGATCAAAACGCCTTCTGTCGCGATACTCATGCGAAGGGCACAGAAATATCCTCTTTACCCATGAAAAAATTTTCACGATTGAAGAGCACTACAATAAGCAAAATGATAAAGTGTATAACCTGTCGGAAATATCTGCGAACCTGGCTTGATGACGTCATGAAATATGGAGAGATAGCAAAAAAATGGATATGCAAAAATGAAATATATTTTTTTGTGCGCCAATTTATTTTTATACTTCTATACAACGCCTTAAAATAAATTTAAAATAAAAAATACATTCCTATTAAAAATAAAACTATTTGTATATATCAATGTAATGCTTTTATACTGGAAAAAGTAAATGCAAGAAACCATATTAAGTATAAAAATTTGTTGTTAGAAATTTTTTTTAGTATTTTCTATTCTAGGGTAAGTATTATAAATTAAAATAAAATAATTTTCAAGCCATTTAATTAGCAGGTATTTAACATTAAAATTCTAATTTAAAACAATTAAGTACTGTCATTTTCAAAAGTGGTCTATTAATTTTTTAAAAAGCCTCAACACCAGACATTGTTTCGCTGTCGTTGTTGTCAAATTCTTCATTGTCGCTGAAAATGTTGTCATCACTTTCGTTGTCACTATCTTCTCCACCTAATGAAAATACTAATTCCTGTTCCTCAAGTTCATACAATCTATCAGCATGCCAAAACTTGTCTCTTAAGCGATCGACATAGTTGCATTCTTTTTTCCAATCTTGTGGGGTTATACTCTGTATCGCTTCCTTTGTTAGTCTTTCTATATCTTTTTCTGATTGGTCTACATTTTTGTCTGCCACCCTTTGCTTCATCAAATTCCAAACATACTCAATTGGGTTAAGGTCACAATGGTAGGGTGGCAGACGTAATACCTCTTGTCCATGAGATCTAAATATTTCATCGATGCAATATACCTTCTCGGGCTTATGTCTTTTAATTAACATATACAGTTCTCTTTTTGTCATTTTCTCGTCAAATTCGATGTTGTGTTCTTGCAGCCACATTTGCATTACGTTTTTACGTGCACTGAAATTTGGCGGCTTATTCACCTGCTTGCTGTGGTACGATGCGTTGTCCATGACAATGATACCGTTGGGTGGAAGATTCGGTATAAATTTCTCTTCGATCCATTTTGTAAAATTTGATGCATCCATTTCGTCATGGTATTCACCGGTTGTTGACTTACATTTATAAAGGAGCTCGGCACGAAAACTTTACGAAACCATTCTCATTGCCTGCGTGTCCCACAATCCAGCGCTGACCAGGAGAGTGATTAGTTCGAATACTGGAATCACTACTATTTTGCCAACATTTCGAGACAGTGTAATGTGAAATTATTTTTATTTTTTTTATTTATTTATTTATTTAAGAAATTTATGATTACAAAGATGAATAGTTTTAGTATAAACATAAATATTGAGTTTTTTGCGTATGTTCTGTCCAGGTTTCGTCGATGGAGGTCACTGGTTTTTTTTTCGGCACCACATTCGTCATTTTATTTCAATCGCCTTAAATATTTTGCTCTCCAGGCTGCTATTTCAGGTCTTTGCACCAAAAAATCGCGTTTATGTTTACATTTATTAAACCTGTACCCCAAAGAATTTATTAGTATATTTCTTAGGGCGTCTTTTTGTCCGGGAAAGTTCAGCTCCTGCTTGGCTATTCTAAAATCCTTTTTTTAATGTATGTATTTTTTTTCTGGTGGTATAAAAACTTTCAACTAAAGAGCGTATGGCGCATAAATCAAAACTATCTAGATCAATTTTCTTTTTGTATTTTTTACGCTTCTTCCCTGGTGTCGAGAGCATAATAGTGTCCGTGGTAACTGAAGCTGACGTACTAGGTTGTGGGTCTTCTTCGAAGGACGTCATCTCTTCCTGAACATTTGCCTCTCTAGTTGATTCTGACAAAACTTGTAACTTTTTTTGCTTCACTTTTTATTTTCATTATGGTCGTTTTAGATAAAACAGTTGCTGCACATGCCCTTTTTGTTGCTTGTTCAACCGGGATACTGAAACAGCCTTGTTGTTTTTCATTGTCAAAGAATTTAATTACTTTGAGCACTAAATTCCGCTCGGCACTATGTATAGTCTTACCCATCTTGTAAGTAGTCTATTGTAATAATAGTAATATTTCACCAAACAGAGAAACAATAAACAATAATGCGATTACGAAAGCGAGATTAATACATGTGCGTCGGCGCTTGCGTTGGCAACGGTACTGGATAGACGATAACGGGCGGAGGTGCGGGGAAGCGCGAGGGGAAGCGCATTCCAGCGAGGTTCGCAGATATTTCCGACGTGTTGTACGCTCAAAGTTCCAAAGAAGCTGCTCAAGTGGTCGGAAAGGTACAACGTGGTCGTCATCCTGCGTCAGTGATGGTTTGGTGGGGCGTGTATTATCAAGGCGTCACGAAGCTACATGTTTGTGAAAAAGGAGTGAAAACTTCAGCCAAAGTGTATCAAGAAACAGTCTTGGATCGTGTTGTGAAACCACTCAGCAATAAACTTTTTAAAATTAATGTACCGTGGACTTTCCAACAGGACCCTGCACCCGGTCACAAGGCACGAACTACCCAAGCCCAGCTTGAAACCAACGTTCCGGATTTTATAAGAGCTGAAGACTGGCCCTCATATAGCCTAGACCTCAACCCCTTAGACTACAAACTATAGACAGTTTTAGAGGACATGGATTGCTCTAAACGACACGGCGACATTGAGTCTTAAAAAATCTCTGGAGGAAGCAGTGACGAAATTTTCCATGGAAACAGTGCGTAAATCCATAGATTCGTGGCCAGACAGATTAAAGGCCTGTATAAAAGCCAAAGGTGGCCATTTTTAATAGAATATTGTTTTTATTTTTTGCTTACACATTAATAAATGTGTACATATAAGTTCTAGTAATATTACATTAAATCATTAAAGCAAATGCATTTTCATTTGTAACAGAACTTATGGCCAGACTAGGTAAATTTTAATTAAACTAACTTTACGGATTTTATCACGTTTAATGTACTTTATTTCCCGACGGTTCGGGTGCTTTCCAGCAACCATGGTCATGGGCATCATCCTATTCAGGCGAAACTAGGGTAAAATAAAACTAGTATTGTTAAACGACTTTTTGATGTTGATGATGAATTATATATATACATATATATATATATATATATATATATATATATATATATATATATATATACAACATCTCTCCCTATATACCTCGATAAAATATTAATAAATATCTCCACTCCTCATCTATCTCCAATAACTCGCTTGTTATTCGGTCAGTATGATAAATTCAGTACGTTAAATCACGCGTTCGTTTCGTTGAATACAATGAATTATTATATAGGCTATAATTACTCTATTAGGTTTTCATATCACACTAATTCTAGAGTATTCACGAAATAACGCCAAAAATTTGAGCCCCGAACACGTACGATTTGCAAAGAGTTCCTCGTTTTTTTAGAACGCACGCCGACGTGATGAAGGACGAAACGGTTCGTCACGTTTCATGTTAAGTATTAACGTCTGCTTGGGAATCGCTATGAACAAGATCTTATGAGCGTCACGATCGATGCTGACGAGATAAGTTAAGGCTTTTCAGCGATTTAATGGAATCGACAGCTTTTTTTTCTTTTTTTTTTTTTTTGCGCCCGAAGCAAATATGGGCAACCCTCCGGAAAGCGAGGGAGGGAGGCGGTGAATGCTCATAGCATACCACGCAGCCGGCTGCGTGGTTATGTGGAGACTTTTACCCACTAAACACCGCCTTTTAGGAAATGGCTTAACGATCTGACTAGAGATCTCTAAGCCGTATACGAACGCGACCCTCCTTGGCAGAAAGGAGGGCGCAAGCGGCGAAAAGCCGCTTAGAAGAGTGCCTAACTAAGGCAGATTAATGGATGTGTTATGTAGGCTCGGCCTGAGCCGCCAGGCGGCAGTTCAGGTCAGCCGAAAGCTTGTTGGGGGGGGTCCGAGAGAGAGTTTCTCGGTCTGCGCACACTATAGCGAGTGTGGATAGGGGCTGCATAGGCAGCTGTCTCACGAATGAGATGATTTGGGTGGGACTCTGAGGCTTTGAAAAATCTCTCAGAGAGTGATTTAAGGAATTGCTGGATTGTTGGGAGCTCTAAGTCTCGATGTAGGTCGGCATTACGGACATAATAGGGCGAGTTAGTGGCCCTACGACAGAATAGATTTTGAACTATTTGAAGTTCATTTATAGCTTTGGGCTTAGCATGTGCAAAAATGGGGGCCGCGTAGGTCATGACAGGTCGTATGCAGACCTTATATAGGGTTCGCTTGTTGCGGAGAGACATTTTACTGTGTCTGCCCAACATGCTGTTGAGCCTACCCATGTAAAAACGTGCGGTGCGAGTAACCTTCTTGATATGGGGCTCGAAAGTGAGCCTTGCATCAAGGGTGACGCCTAGGTATTTGGCTTTAGTTTTCCATGGGACAGGGGTTCCTAACATCCTGATTGAAAGAGTGGTGGTGAGACGACGTCGTTTATATTCGAAGCAAACGGCGGAGCTTTTCTCCGGGTTTACGTCGATACGCCATTTTTGGAACCAAGCTCCTAAGTCGCTTACTGACTTTTGAATCTTGTTCCGAATCTGTGGTAGTGAGTTGCCTTTGGAGTAAAGGGCTGTGTCATCTGCAAAGAGGGCTAGTTTGACACCATTCGACGGGATAGGGATGTCGTTGGTGAATAGTATGTATAGGAGGGGAGCAAGCACAGAGCCTTGAGGGACACCGGCTTTTATTTGACGGGTAGAGGATAGCGTGCCTTCGTGTCTAAAACGAAAGGTACGATCCTTCAGATAGGAGGCTACAAGGCGAACGAGACGGTCTGGGAGGCCTAAGTCGTACAGTTTGTAGATAAGGCCCTCGTGCCAGACTCTGTCGAATGCCTTGGCAATGTCAAAGAAGACCGCGATGGTTTTTTGACGGCGAGGGTAAAAACCGCTGAGGATGTATTCCACTATGCGGTGAACTTGTTGGGGGCACGAGTGTTTGGCTCGAAACCCGAATTGTTGTGTGATGACAAGAGGGTCGCCGTCTGTGGGAAACAAATGGCGCCTCAAGCGCACGAGAATGACTCGTTCGAAAAGTTTGCCCATGGCCTTGAGGAGGCTGATGGGACGGTGATTGGAGGGGAGGTGGAGAGGTTTGCCTGGCTTGGGAATGCCAATGACAGTTGCCTCTTTCCAAGAGGTGGGAAAGTAACTGAATTCGAAGCAGGCGTTAAAGATAATGGCCAGTAAGGCGATTACCTGCTCCGGGAAGTGTTTGAGGGCTTGGTTGGAGATTCCATCCGCACCCGGTGCTTTTTTTGGGCTTAAGTCCTTTGATGGTAGATGAAATCTCATCTTTGGACACAGTGATAGGGTCAGAGGCGGTGGGGGCGAGTTCCTGCGTCGGACCTCGTCCTCCACTAGTTGGATGTGTAAGGGGTCAGTGGGTTGTGAGCTAGGAGAGCATTGGGCGGCAACGCTGTCCGCGAAGCACTCAGCCTTTTCTTCGTCTTCGAAGGCAATGGAGCCGTCGGGACGAGACAGAGGGGGAGTATGGGTTATAGCGTCTATCCGAAGGGCTCTCGCCATCCGGTAGTACGCTGTGTGAGAGGGAGAGATTTTCTCCATGAGATTGCCCTTTTCGTGGTCTCTGTAGTCTTGGAGGCGGTAACGCAGTTTGCGTTGAAGGCGGTGGGCCGCGAGTCTATATTCGGGAGTGGGATAGCGTGCAGCTCTACGGAGGGCAGCTATTTTGGCTTTTAACAGGTTGCTAATATCTAGGGGAAGACTAGTTTTAGCAACCGGGACAACTTTTTCATTCTCTTTAAGAGAGGATGTTATAAGTGAGGTGAGATTTTCGACCGCGGTGTCTATTTTCCCCGCACTGTCGAGGGCGTCGGAAGAAAGGGTTATGGGAGGGTCCGGAGAGTCTATAGCCGAGGCTAGAGACTTCTTGAAGCCCTTCCAGTTGGTGTAGGTTTTGGAAGTGGGAGTTGGAGATGGCTGATGGCCAAGAAGGAGGGATGCAGGACGGTGGTCGGATCCTAGATCGTCGAGAGGCTCGATTGCTCTAAGGTTAAGGGAAACTCCTTTAACTAGAGCAACATCTAATACATCGGGAGCGTAGGTAACAATGTCGGGATAGTGGGTGGCAGTGAGGGGGGCTGTAGACAGTCAGGTCGAGAGACTGAGTGATATTGAGCAGCACCCTGCCACTACTGGTAGTAGTGCGGCAGGCCCATTCAGTATGCTTGGAGTTAAAGTCTCCAAACATAATGACTGAGTTGCCTAATGCAAGGATGGCTTCGAAATCACTCTTGACGGGGAGGGTTCCGCTAGGGATATAGCAAGAGGCTATAATGATTGACTGGTGTCCAGTCATAGCTAGTCTAGTGATAATGGCTTCCATAATGGTAAGCGACGGAGTAGGTATGTGGGAGCAATGAAGGGACTTTTTGTGATAGATGGCAGTACCGCCGCCTTTGCGGTCGGGTCTATCGTTACGTAGAAGTGAATAATTTTTAATAGTAAGGCCTTTAGAGACCTTGGGGCTGAGATGGGTCTCCTGTAGGAGTAAGAGATCGGCTTCGTGATCTCGTAGAAAAGCCTAAGCTCTGGGAGGTTATTTCGCAGACCGCGGATATTGAATGAAACAAGCGACAAACCCTTTGGTTTGATACGACCGTGAGATATTGCGGGAGCAGAGGGCTCCGGCATAGTTTTAATTACAAGGACCTTAGAAGGTTGATGTGCTCAGTAAGAGCAAGGAGACGGTCCTGAGGGGACTGAGCTGTGCTCAGTTTACCCGCAAGGATAAGGATTTCATCTAAGTTGATCCTATTGAGAGTGTTATACACTAGGTTGAGAGACTCTACTACAGGGTCTGTCTGTTTTTTTGGGTCGGCGGAGGGCCGCGGGATATTTGATTCCTTTTGGAACCAGGGGTTTATTGGAAGCGGCGCTGGCTGAGAGAGCGGAAGGCTCATAAGGGGCCGAGGAGGGCCCTGAGGTGGCCGATAGGGGCCCTGTGGGGGCCGGTAGATGCCCTGTGTGGGCTGAGATGAGCCCTGAGGGGGCTGAGGTAGGGGCTGGCCCTGGCTGGGCTTGCGGCTTACAAGAGCCGGGAAGGTTCGGTCATTGACCTGTGGTGGAGCTTTGCGGCTCGGAGGTGGGCGAGGGGCGCGAGGGCAACCTCTAAAATTGGCCGGATGGCCTGTTTGTCCGCAGAGGACACATGAGGGTGGGGATTCGGCGTTTTTGGGCCGTGGGCACTCTTTCGAGTGATGGGGTTCTAGGCACTTAATGCACCTGGGTGGAGCTGAGCAGTTGGCAGCCGCGTGTCCATAGAGTTGGCAGCGGTGGCACTGTGCTGGGTAACCGCGCCGGTGAGGGGCTTCGACCTTAACACGCGACAGGCCGCACACAGTGCGTACCTCGCGGAAAATGGCCTTCGCCTCCGGCACATTGGTGAGAACGAGGAGGGCGAGGTTAAACCTTTCGCCCCTGCTGCTGTGCATTTTATGCACACCTTCAATGGGGAAGCCTTGGGATTTAAGGTCTTCCAGAATGTCTTCGTTTGCGAGTTCATAGGGAACTCCGCGGAGGACTGCCTTGACTTTCCTTTCTTCGGCGAGGGCGTATGTGTGGTAGGACACACGCTCGGCCGTGAATAGGCGGGTTATGTTACGGAAGTCTTCTATAGACGCCGGCATAATTTTGATGGCCTCGCCGACATTAGTGGCTTGGTCATATTTGAAACCCTTATCGTAGAGGGTTTTGGACAATTGAGTGAATTTCGCCTTGTCTCTGAGAAAGACAGGGGGGCGGGACTTGGTTTTTGGCCAGTTCGGGAGCGCAGCGGGTTGCTGGCTTGGCGGTATTGTCTTTCGACTGTGAGGCGGCAGCGTTTGGGGCTGCGGAAGTAGGGGCAACGATGGGAGCTGCGGAGGTAGAGGCAGCGGCGGAGGGTGTGCGGGCGGCGGCGGCGGCGGCCGCTGCGGCGGGGGGAGTGCGGGAAGTGGCAGCGCGTTTCGGGCCGCGTTTTGATTTCACTAACGTGAATTCGGCTTGGGAGTCGGTTATGGTTCCTTCGGAGTCTGAAGAATCCGAGGAGCCGGTGGAGCTGAGGGCGGTCCTCTTCCGGGAGGAGGAGGTAACGGACGTGGTGTCCGAGTGCTCCATATCGGAGTCGGGGTACGCGGGCGAGTCGGTCTGCGGGGCAGCCGCTTGGGTCGCGAGGAATGCCGCGACGGCGGGTGGGGGGACGCATGCCTTAGGGGCACGGGGGTAAGATTGATCGAGAAGCTATCAAGGTCTACGCCTTGGGTTTTTAAAAATTGGTGGAAAAGAGCCAAAATTTGGCTAGCATCCATGGAAGACATGTTGGTCGGACGGGGGGGAGACGATTTGATTCTTATGAAACTAGAGGTCCCTGTTCTGAGAAGAACAGGGCCTTGGGGCAGATGGGGAGGACTAACGTTCTATTCCAGAAATTGGGGTCCCTATGCTCTGAAAAGAACAAGGGCTCGCTCTGAGAAGTGCAAGAGACGATCTTCTCTAAGAACAGTATATACAACAATACAACAAGTAACAGTATAACAAAAACAATAACAATAACAGAAAAATTAAAAATAAAACAAAACAAGCGAAGCGCGCTCAAGCCGCCCCGCCGGAGCAAGGGGGCAAGAACGATGCGAAAAACAAAGTGACTCACCAACGGCGTCTGCTCGGCCGGTGTTAGCCGGGGAGAGCGGGGCGCGCGGGCAAGCGGTTGCGCTACCGAAGGGTCGGAGGCGCGAAAGAACTGTATGCACGACCGCTCGGGGGCGGCGCGCAAACGGAACTCGAATCGACAGCTGTATTCTTCTAATATTTGTACTGAAGTTCATGTAAAAATGGCTTAAATATGTGCCAACTGTGCCAGGAATGGTTCCTGACACTAAAAATGTTTTTCTCCAAATTTTGTGCGATACAACTCTTGAAGTATAATAAATTTAACAAAAAGATATCACGTGACATACAATAGAATTTTTTTAATAGAAAAGACGAAAATTGAGAACCCTTTTTTGAAGTCTCGCAAAAATGATTTCTATGGGCATAAGAAAATTCACATGTATTTAACGAATTGTAATTAATTAAAATATAATTGATAGAATCAGGCGTTACTTTGCGGAAATTCATTATAACAAAGATATTATATAAGTATTAAGTATATTTAAGTCACAACCATCTGCTTAATTAAATACGAGTACAATGATGTGTCTTACCTAGATTTAAGAGCATCTCCCGCCCTCCCTCAATGGCGTGCACTAATCCTCCCACTACTCCCGGCAACACTATTCCCAACACCACTATTCCAGGAAAGATACACCATCGAAGACAATACGATACGTGTTTCGCCTTTACACGAGACATCTTCAGATGATGTAGACTCTACGGCGGCTGACCGCTGAGTCAATGGATGTCTTTCCTTTGGTGCTGGGACTAGTGGTGACGGGATTAGTGCACGCAATTGAGGGAGGGCGGGAGGTGCTCTTCAATCCAGGTAAGATACTTCATTGTATTTAATTAAGCGGATGGTTGCGAATTAAATATTAATATCTTTGTTAATTAGAATATGTCAAAAGGAAGAAAAATAAAACGCAGATAAAACGTTTTTAGCGAACAACTCCCCAACTGCAATACAAATAAATATATAATAAACTGACAAGCTTCAAAAAAGAAACAGTGTGTTATTTTTGTGTGTATGTTACGCGATATGGTCGTCAACTCTTAACCGATTTTGATTATTCTTTTTTATTAAATATGTTTTACTTCGGGGGATGGTCTCATATAAATTTGAAGAAAAATGAAAGCCCTAAGAGTGGCAAAATAAATGTAGAAAATTTTAATGCTTATAATACTAATGAAAGTTCACTTGAAAGAGTCAAAAATAAACTTTTAATAAACGACTTCAAATAATTAAAAAGAATAATATAAGTTCGCATTGTGAAGTCGGGGTTTAATTCTGTTATAGGTATATCCACAATGTAAAATTATTTTATTCGTCCAGGTTGTTTGTAGTAAGCCTTTAATTTTTTTTTATTATTATTCTAAGCCAGCGCCTAACTACACTCCACCTGATGGTAAGTGATGATTTAATGTAAGACGGTGAAGCGCACTTACATAACGAAAAATATTCACTCTCGCCTAGGAGACACCTACACTATAATCTGATAGATAGATGCTGGCAACTTATTCCACTCCTTTGATGTACGCATGATGAACGACTTAGTCAACCGTTTGTTTGGAATGCGTGGTAGGCCAACAACGAAAGGGTGGAGACTGGCAGAACGTCTGGTTGTCCGATGGTGGAAGGAAGTGGGAGGAATTAAATTTTTTCATAAAGAATAGACGAGTAATATTCTGCGATTCGTGGGTATTTAGGTATCTGAATACGACAAAGGGAGTTCATGAGCCACAAAAAATTAAAACGACTCGTTTATAAATCACAACTGTGAAAACGTCGAAATGTGAACGAGTGGTGTCTGGTCCGGAGGAAGTAATTGCTCATGAATTATTAATTCTCACATTGCTCCGGAGCAACAAATTATTTATAATTGTAGCGAGGGGAATCAAAATGAAATTTATTAATTAAGTCTCAGAAGATATTGTAATATAATCGTTCAGCGCCTTTGGAAAGGTCAAGCACCATTGTAAGAGGCATCAAATAATGTTAAAAGCAATTACTTTTGTGTTAACAAAGTACACTTGAAATGTCAAAAGGCGCCGAATTTCAGGAATATAAAAAGGAGTACCGCCAACTAGCAATACCTGCATTGTTGCGTTTGGTCTGAAAGGATTAGAGAACCAGTCAGTGCGTAGTTGAAAATTCCGCGTAAATCGTACCGCCACCCATCGAGATTTTATCCGTGGTAGAACCACGTTGCAGCTATTACATTATGGTTGAGTCGGCTCGACCGAGGAAGCACCACGCTCTTACAGAATACCAGCGTAAAAATAGCAGCTTTATGCTGCTGTGTTTCGTATGGTGAGTGTAGAGAACTGGAGACCCGTTTTACTGGAAGCGAGGCATTCCATCTTAATCCTCAGGGGTGACAACGTAGTTACATTATGATTCGTAATCGAGGATAAATGTAGATGTCTATAGGCCACAGCATTCACGTACTATCAGGTGGACTGTGTGCTCGTATGTCACCCTTATTCTATACAGAAAAACAGATGTGACGTGAAATGCTCAGCAGCTGGAATTAAGCACTCCCCGTGACACATGTGAGAAAAGATGCACAGAGATGCAATGTCTCTGTTACTGCTCCAATCTAACTTGACAGATTTCATCATATGTCCTGAAAATATTTTTTTCTCAGATTTGCAGGTATCTTCACTATGTTTCCCTATAACTTTTAGTTCCATTTATAAAGTGTTTTCAACGCACTTAAAGTTCCAATTAATAATTCAAGTGAAGCCGACGGGAACCGTACTCGTATAATAAATAGGAAAGACAATGGAGATTTGTTGTCGTAAGGATAACGACGTTGTACAGTTCAGAGTTCCGATCTCGGTCATTGTTACGTATGGCGCAAGTGAAATGATGCGTGATTCCTTTCTGGTTTATCGAGCACAAAGTTCGTATTATGGTTTAGTTGTGTTATGGCTTTTTTTTATAGAAGTGTGGGCAGACGTCGTACGTCGTGTCACGTGTCACGTTGGAGTGTCGACCATCGCTCACGAACAACTGTAACACCAGGGGAATTGCAGGTGTGTTGCCGGCCTTTTTAAACGGAGTAAGCTAGTTCCTTGAAGGTCCGTAAGTCATATCAGTCCGGAAAAAACGAATTCACAAAGAATGCGTGCGAGGTAGAAAACTTCTTGTAAATTACACAGTGGTGGACGGCCAAACATCTAGATGGTGTGGATGGTAACCGGAATTTGTCGTGATGTGCGTTGATGGAATTTGGCGGCTGGAATTAATCAAATAAAATGGAACACTCCCCTTTATGGCTATCAATATTAAACCTATATATAAATATAAAATTGAAGTATCTGTCTGTAGTCGAAATAACTGCCCTTTATTGAGCCCAGGGGGATATTTGCATGCCACCAAGACATGAATAACCATTTCCAAAAAGTTAGTCTGTGTGTCCAGGTTAATCTTCAGAGTGGCTGACCTGATTGTAATGAAATTTCCCGAACAGATAAAGAGAGCATGCTAGGAGTGATTTATGGTATAATTTATCGGAAAACCTCGGAGATTTTTATAATTTTTTTGAAATGTCAACTCTACAGCAAACCTAAATAAAAAAAAATTGTATTTTTGATGAAAAAAGCAAATTAGCCCTAGCCTAGCGTTGTGATATTTGTCACATTATAGAAGATGTCAACGTATGCTAGTAGAATGTGTCAAATACCAAAGTGAAAGGCGGAATCTGGTGCAAATATTTAATATTAATTTGTGTGAAACGGGTTGGTTTTTGAGTATACTTGCGGAACCACACACGGCGTTAGCAAAACCATTCATTTCCATATTGTTACCACATATTGATTCCCCCTTTCTAAATACGTACTTAATATTTGTGTAACTGGAACAAGATACGTGTTACGATAAGGCTGACATATCCGTGTAGGATAAAAGCCTTTTTAAATATAGATAAAAAAACTTTCTTTCTTTTGGACGTCTGTTAACATTCGAGGAATCCACCGGGCGGCCACCTTTTTGAATTTTGAGGTGAGTTAAAATAAACTAAATTGTCACACGATGATCTACCTTAAAAGTTTCTTCGATTTTTTAACGTTTCCTTGAGTAGCTGTCTTTGTTATCCGCTTGCGGAGCGAGTGTCGTCATTGTTGGCGGTTCTGGTGCGTTTAAATTCAGCGCATCAGTATGCCACTGTAAAATCAGATGTAGCGTGGTTTGCCAAAGTAGACTGCAGTTCTTCAAAAACACTTTGTAGAAAAAAATTCAGACAGAAATATTTAAACTAACAAAGTTCGAGTTTCTCCATTTTGCATACGAATCAAATTTCCACCAAATGTGCAGTTTGAAAAAAAAAATGGGTATGGTTTTTAATTTAGTTTTTTTTTAGCCATAGTTTCTAATTATAGTGCCTGCCTCAGCGGAGACTAGCCATGGGCGCAGGACAGGATTATAGTGCCCAAGTTTATGCACAAGCACAGATGCACTTTCTATTCCTTTACTCTCATAATCCGATGGTTCGGTAAACAGACCAGAAAGAGATCATGCACAGGACCAACGGCTTTACGTGCTTTCGAAGGGTGAGACACAGCCAACTTCCTGACTCCAGGCAGCCACTGAGAAATAAAAGTAATTGACTTTTTTGGTCCGACCCGGGATTTGAATCCAGGACTTAATGATCAGCAGTCGCACTACTACAACCACTAGACATACGAGGCAGTCATCACAGAGAATTTCAGATTGGAAAAATAAAACGCATTTCTATTATTCATTGATAGATGTCCTATTCCGAAAACTTATCGATCAACCTAGTATAGCTACAGTCCTATAGTGTATATATACATAGTTTATAATAGCTCTACCACGTATTAATTAAATTTTACCTTTCTAATTATTTTATACCTTACACCAAACGCTAAAAAACTTTATATCATTTTTTTAAAAGGGGTAGACTCGGAGAATTATAAAACGAAAATATCGTGTAGTAATCGGATTAGCAAATTTGTGTCCTATGTACCAATAATTAACACTCACTTTCATCTGTCCCATATATTTACGCTTGATTAGATTTTATCTCGGGAGACAAAAGTCGAGGTGGGTCTATAAGCGGAGTTCAATCTGTCAACCGTCGTAATGTTGTCACTCGTTTGGATTATTCACCATTCTGAAATGGCGGCGATTCTCTTTGCTCGTGCTCGTGTTAGTTCCTTCGACGATTGACATAAACTGGTGTGATTAAACGACTAATTTTATTTTGAGCTAACATTCGCCCCGGCGATCTCAGGACGTTGATAACAGCGCGTAAATTTCACCCTTTTTGCCCTTTGCATCATTACATCTATCCTCGATTACGAATCAAAATGACAGATGCGTTGTCACCCGTAAGGACTAACATGGAATGCCTCGTTTCCTGTAAAAAGGGTCTCCGGTCTCTACACTCACCATACGAAACACAGCAGCGTCAAGCTACTATTTCACGCTGATATTCCGTGAGAGCGTGGTCCTTCCCCGGTCGTTACCACGTATAAAACTTAAACACACACAAAAATTATTATTCGTATAGTATTTAAAGTGTCAATTTTGGTAATTCAATCGGCAGTTTTACTAATTACGCATTATCACCAACCCCAAGCTCGTAACAAAATCATCAAAGTCGGTCCAGTTGCTTTCATACATGCGGCTATTGAATTTTAACCGACCTAAAAATGAGGAGATATTCAATTCGACTGTATGTTTTTTATGTGTCAGATATCTCAATATCTCGAATGTTTTTTCGATGATTCTTTTTTTATTTGAAAGCTGGTGCTTCTCGTGTGGTCCCATATAAATTTAATCGAGATCTGACCGAGATATTTTTTTTTTTATTTTTTTTGCTCAATAAAGCTTATATAAGTGCTATTGTTTTTTTCAATACCTGTATATAAATAAAAGTGGTAAAATTCAAAATTTTTATCTACATCGATATAAATAAATGAATACATTTATCGGGAAATTATTAAGGTATTCAGTCTACCGGTTAATTATTGGTATATATACATATATACCAATAATTAACACTAATTTCATCTGTCCCATATAGTTACGCTGTTAGATTTTGGGAGACAAAAGAAAAAATGATAAAATGTCTCGGGTAGTGGCGGTGTAAGAATATTGTGGATATTCTTACACAACAACTATCCGTGTAAGAATATTGTAGATATTCTTACACCGCCACTAATCGTGTAAGAATATTGTGGATATTCTTACACCGCCACTAATCGTGTAAAAGAATATTGTGGATATTCTTACACCGCCACTAATCGTGTAAGAATATTGTGGATATACTTACACCGCCACTAATCGTATAAGAATATTGTGGATATACTTACACCGCCACTAATCGTATAAGAATATTGTGGATATACTTACACCGCCACTAATCGTGTAAACATGTTGTGGATATTCTTAAACCGCCGCTAATCGTGTAAGAATGTCCATATCGTCCCGTGGGTGTCGTAAGAGGCGACTGACGGAAACAAACCAGGCGATGGGAAGCCGCGTCATCCTAATAGTATCATCTAAAAAAATAAAGGTGCTAAACGGCCTCTCAAGCGTGGCACCATGGCAAATATCTTCCTTGGGAGGAAACCTATGGGGAAGCCTTAGTTCAGCATTGAACTTTGATTATGCTGTAATGAAAAAAAATCATAAATACTTCTCTATAAATACTACTACTATAATAGGTCAAGTCCAAGCCATGTATATACATTTTTTTATAGAATAAGTGTGACAAACGAGCACACAGTCCACCTGATGGTAAGTGGACGCTGTAGCCCGTAGACATCTAAATCTATCCTCGATTAAGGATCAAAACGCAGATGCGTTGTCACTCCTTAGGACTAAAATGGAATGCCTTGTTTCCAGTAAAAAAGGGTCTCAGGATCTCTACACTCTCCATACAAAACACAGCAATATTAAGCTGGTATTTCACGCTGGTATTCTTTGAGAGCGTGGTCCTTCCGTGGTCGAACCGACCCATTCGTGCTACTACCTCAATATAGCTGCAACGTGGTTCTCAATATAGCTGCAACATCTCTACAACGTATAAAATGTACAGTATACGTTGGGACACTTTTTAATAGGTGGTCTCTTACCAGCTGGCGAGACTTATTGTCTGAACTTGGAAACTCGGTAAGAAGCAAATAGGAGGGCTATTAAGTTTATTACACTGCAGTATAATAAGTTTACTGCCGTGTTCCAGTTTGAAAAGTATAGAGAGCCAGTATAATCACAGGTTGTGAGGTGTACCATCATAGTCCTCAAAGGTAATAACGCATCAGTAAGTAGCCTTCTTTGCATGAAATCTGTTGCAGTAGTTTTCCGAACCAGTGGTAAAATATAAATTACTTTGATTAAGTTTTTTAATTATCTTTGCTGTGTAAAATATTCTATTCTATTATATCAAGGATCATATTCGCATACAATACAAATGAAAAGTAACAGAATAATAGCGTATGGTGAATGTCGGAAGTCCTTTGTGTAACCGACTTCGAGGAATGTATACGGAGACCGCTGCTTAGATATTATAGTATTAAATATCGCGGCACGGCCTTGGTCTTTTTTCGCCGCTTCGAATCCGATCACGAATATAATGAACGTCTTTTATCTTCAAGATACCCAAGAAAATAAATCAGTGACTACGACTTGATAGGTCTAAACTATTAAGGCGAAAACCGCGAAAAATGCACTTCCTTTCATCGAATAGTACCAATAGAATTATGACACCACTAACGAAAGTGGAATTTTAATAAAGGTAAATTCATGTCTTTATCTTGAATTTGCTTGTTCAAAACACGACTGTATAATTTTGACCCGATCATAAATTATTTGCGAAAACACCTCTAAAAATCACTATAGTTGAAATTATAACGAAATTACATAATCTATATGTTTGGGAATCACTCGAATATATTCATATCATCCATATTCGTAATTTACTTGCTCATTATTTTGATTACTTTAATAACTTAATTTTTTTAATTTTTTAAGATTCTGACAATTTCTCAGCAGTGTTAATCGTCGCGGGCGCTACGCAATTTTAGACCTTATGACGGCGTTTTTTAAGTCTTTATAGAAATTATTTATTCACTCGGATCAGTACGGCGATAGCCCGTAGCCATTTTACCACGTTGGTACAACCTTTTTACTAGTAATAATACTTCCGAATTCCGAACATTGCCTTTAACTTGTTTGTCATCTAACTGGTATAAAACTTCATTCTATGGACACAGAATAAATATTAGTACTATGGGTTAGAAGTGAGAACAATACACATTGCTAAAAAGATACATTAATAATAATAATAATGTCCTACAGACCGAATTTTGGTCGCGGCGACTAGCCTCAACGGAGACTAGCCATCGGCGCAGACTAGGATTATAGTGCCCAAGTGTATGCGTAAGCACAGGTGCACTCGACAAACCGACACGACCAGAAAGAGGTTCGTACTGTGCCTGATCTCTCTTTGGTCGTGTCGAAAAACGTCTCATGGGATTATGAGAGTGAAGAAATAGAGAGTGTGCCTGTGCTTGCGCGTACTCTTGGGCACTGTAATCCTCTCCTGCGCCGATGGCTAGTCTCCGTTGAGGCTAGTCGCCGCGACCGAAATTCGGTCTGGAGGACATTATTATACGAACCTATTAACTGTCCCTATACTTTGCAGACATAAGGTCGATTTAAAATAAACGCTTCTGAATTTATTTAGGTTTCTATCATGCCTAGGCCGCACACATCACTATAACATGAATAATATTCGAATTGTTGCCATGTATGTAGCCGTGTCGACGCAAAAACTTCGGCATTTCGGGCGAAGCAGAAAACACATCGCTGCATTGCTTGCGCGGCCATACTTCATACGGTATATTCTATGTATATGTTCAATATAGATTAGAGTTAAGACAAAATTTTAAAATTGAAAACAAAATAACGGAGCTACAACAAAAAATATTAAGATATTGGATTTTTGGGTCAAAATGAAAAATGAAGTAAATGTAGCAATGAATTATTTGATAATAATAAAACATTAGATACGGAGCGATCGCGTCGTTCATTTCGTTTTTTTTGAGTTTATTGTCGCGACAGAAGATCTTGTGAATAACTCCTAAGTGATGTTGCCATGTACATTCGCCGTAGTCTAAAGACGTAGTTTTCTTGCACGAATGTCTTCGCGATGGATGAGAACGCGCTAATGCGGGGGATTAGTGAAAGTATCAAGTTGCACACAACGAACATGACTACGGACCTGGCGACGTGCGTTTCAATGCATTTAAGTCGCGAGTATCTGCTGCACATGTTTGCTGAAAGGTGGTTATATTTAGAATACGATTATATTATTTATAGAGAGCTCAGCACAGGGCCTCATTGCTTGCTGTGAATTTCACAGTTTAGTGGGTTCGATCCCCTTTCGTAACAATGAAACTAAATGAAACTTAGATTACGGATTTTATCGAGTTTAATTTTAACTTTTTAACTCCCGACATCTGTATATAGCCGGGCTATGACATCGGGACGTCAAATACCCCAGTGTTTAACAACGTTACATAACACATTTAATAACATCGGGATGTCAAACACTCCGGTGACGGAAATTAAAAACTTAAGATGAAACGCGATAAAATCCGTAGAATTAGTTTCATTTAATGTTTAGTGTTCGCGTAAATATAAGAAATCGACAATGAAATTGTTAATGATAGGAATTTTAAGTACAGGTTTACCACGTGCTCGGCGGTGAAGAAAGCATCGTGAGGAAATCTGCATGTTTCATAAGTTAACAAAAACGGTTTCTATAACAACACGCATTGGTGTAACGCAGTGAATATTTCTTGGCCTAAAACCCACTTATAAATGGGATGAGGCACAAGTCACTTCTTATAGGGTCTAAAACATAATCAAATCAAATAGTTTATTTGTGATTCACAGGTTACAAAAAGGTCTTAATTAAATACAAATAAATTTCAGTCTGTGATCAGCCCCATGGGCATACCAATGTCAAATATCATTCGTAGTTCATTGATTACATATTCATAATAATAGATTAAGTTATTAGATTAAATTATTCATTTTTTTATTATATTATCTTAAATATTATTATAGTAACATTGAATTAAATTATTCATTAATGTTATTATATGTACAATTTTATTATATGTCGTGTAGTACAGTCAACTGGACTTTAACTCTGAATCATATATATGTATGTATATATTTTTTTTAATCATATATATTATTTACCTGGTGTCTGTTTTTACTTTTTATTCAAAGTTAATTATTTTACACTTTTGAGTGGTCGAAGGAAATTAAAATATAACTATTTTAGTGTTCTTTTAAATAGCTACGTTAACAACTCCGTCCCCTATTTTACTGCTCTTAGGAATCGATTTCTTTCTCTAAATTTATATGGGGTGGTAATGTCTAAAGTATAACTTTAATCATAAATAAAACCGGCCAAGTGCGCGTCGTATTTGCGCATCAATAACATTTAATACACATATGTCATCGTACAAGATTTAATACACGTCTCCTATATGGGGACCCCTTTTAATTTTTAAATATAATTTTATTTTATTATGTTTTTAGCGAATAAAGCAATACAAACTTTGTGAACATTTCAAGTATCTACTTTTTGCCATAATTAATATTGAGCAAAAAAGCAAAAAAAACTACATGTTTTTGGTACGGGAGCCTTCTTTAATTTTTAATTTATTTTTATTATTTTTTTGTTATAGCGGCGATAGAAATACTATAATAAATAGAGTGAAAATTTCAACTGTCTTCCTATCGGATCATGACAGATGATAGGCCTCCGCTGTGGCCTAATAATAGGGTCCCGTTGGTTACCCTTCGGGTACGGAACGCTAAAAAAGATTCAACAAATCAGTTCACAGTTGATGAAGATATCGTGACAAACAAAAAAATAAACAATCACATTGTTAACCTCCTTCTTTTTCTGAATGCGGCTAAAAACAACGACACATAGTTCAACCCCCAAAAATATTTTAACTAAATAAATTTTGGGGGGTTCAAAGAGATCTTCTTTAAAAACAATACAGTTGATTATCGCTTGTAATAAAGTGATGTATATTATTTAGAATTCGTGTTTTTAGCTCTGACGAGGGGATTAATCAGTCGACTATTTAATCCTTTAAAATATGCTTCTGCTTGTAACACAGATACGAGCTGCCGTAAATAGACGTGCCTACATTATGATTTACATTCGTTTTGACAGTATTTGTGTGCAAATATCATGTTTTTTTTTGAGACAACTCGATTGTTAATGAATAAAAGAAAGAATTTGAGATAGGGGAACGAGAATGGTTTAATGATTCGATTTGATTCAAGTGTGAGAACGACCTTTATAAAGAGTTTAATAACTATCCTATACAGGACAAAGCCTGATGAAAGATGCGAGTCGGTGTTAAATGTCGCGTCGTGTTTACAGTGCTGTGCTCTCAAATTTTACTAACTTGATATTGAAGAGATATATTGAAGAAACTTGTTTTCTCTATCCCAACTACGTTCTCATAGAACACCAGCGTAAAATAGCAGCTTAATGCTGCTCTGTTTCCTATGGTAAGTGTAGAGAACGGGAGAACATTTTGTGGTAACGTGGCATTCCATCTTATTCTTCAGGGGTGACAACGCGTTTATATTTGGATTCTTAATTGAGGATAGACGTAGATGTCTATGGGCCACAGCATCCACTTACCATTTAGTGCACAGTGTGCTCGATTGTCACTCTTCTTCTGTATTAAAAAAAACTCATTACGCGCGTAGCAAATACAGTTATTAAGATATAGTAAATTTTGCCTTACGCCATATAATTACCATCAGGTGGACTGTGTGGCCGTTTGTCACCGTTACTCTATTAAAAAACATAAGCAATTTGCTTTCAAGTAAAGAGCACATGCTTCTAAGTCCTGAGAGTATAATAAAGTTAGTGACTGTCCACCACATTCGGTGGTAGGACTTTTTTCTGCCTAGAAGTTTAAGTAGGTCTTTAAGTAAACCTTACCTATTTAAGGTCCGGCGTGAAGACTATAGAGAACCGGTATAACTATTACGTATTGGGTATTTCTTCTGGATCCTCAGCGGTGACGACGTATGTGTAACCTTATTTTCTTAAAGTTGGTAACAAAGGTCCATGAACTGCACTAACTACTTACCATGGGTTGTCTGTTGGACTGTTAGATCGCTTGTCACTTCAATTTTATTTAAAAAACACTACTTGAATCCAAGTAGACAGGTTTTCAAGGTGTAGGAATATCTACTACATGGGGTAATCATCCCGTGGGTGTCGTAAGAGGCGACAGAGGGAAACAAATCAGGAGATGGGGAGCAGCTCTATGACGGTAGATGTACGTGGTAGAGCCATGCTGCAGCTATATTAGTAATATAGCCGTAGCACGAATGGGTCGGCTCGATCAGTTAAGGACCACGCTCTAACAGAATACCTGCGTAAAATAACGGCTTAACGTTGTTGTGAATTGTATGGTGAGTATAGAAAACCGGTGACCCTTTTTAGTGGATATGAGGAAGTTCATCTTAGTCCTCACGGATGACAATGCATCTGCATTTTGATTTGTAATCTAGGAAAGATGTAGATGTCTATGGGACACAGCAACCACTTACCGTCAGGTGGACTGTGTGCTCGTTTGTCACCCTTATACTATAAAAAAATGAGGCAATCTATGGGGGAAGCCTTTGTTGAGCAGTGGACTTTAATAGGCTGTTACGGTAATGGTAACGGTAGACAGGTTCTCAAGTTCTCAGTATACGTACTTTCGATTACGTTCTAGTAATAAAAAAAATACACCAAGGACTTGATCAGCTATCTTGGCGTTTTGGCGTTCTCCACTTCACCGCTTAGCTCAAAAATGAGTTTAAAAAAAACGAGAGTGCACACGACTGAAGTAAAATTTATTTAGCTCCATCTGAATATATATGTTATATATATATATATATATATATTTTAATGTATATATATATGCATATATGTATAATATATACTTGTATATACGTATTTATTTTTATTTTCTACATTTTTTTATATAGGCTTCATTTCATAATTTATTATTCACCCGAAAATTCACAAAACATGAACTTTGAAATGAATTTACAATTTTATTCACTTTAAACGTAGAATATTTTATGTATTGAACAAAATATTAATTTATAAACATGTTCAAAACGAAATAAAATTAGGAAAAATAACTGGCTTTGGGAGAAAGAGAGAAAGAAAATGTGCGCGCGCACTGCTCTCTTTTGCTGATATCCCCCACTCAACTCCCGTTCACCTCGCCCGATCACACTTTTTGGTAACGCTTTCATCACGCGTTCGCCAACTTAATCCCCAAGTCAAGCGTGCGTAAAGAAGTTTTACTTCAATTATTTTAAACAAAAATATAAAGCCGATTTTTAAGAACTAAAAAGAATAAAATAATTTTACATTCTAAAGTCGGTGCTAAGACATTGTTTATAGAAGAGTTAAAGTCCAGAATTTAATTCGGAGTGGACAAAGGAATATCAATTAAACTTATTGAAAAAAAAAAACTTCGAAATCTGGTCTCAAGAGGCGAAGATATCGCGTAACATTACATATAAAAAACATACAGTTGAATAGTAATCCTCCTCCCTATTCGAAGTTGGCTATAATGGCACTCAACTATTTTTCTGCTGTACCTACCCAGGTAACGTTTACGCATACGTTGAAAGTTAATCGCATTAAATTTGCATTTGCTATCTGCGCTCAATCCATTAGCAATTTCTTTCAACACAAATTACGTCAATCAAACAGCAATTTGTCCAATCTATCGATGTTATAACGAAGTTCCATTGATATTAATTCTGCGGTATATGAATAAAGTGAAATTGAAGGATAAAATATAATATACGTTTAGAAAGAGAAAAGGAAGGGAGAAAAGAGAGAATGTTTTCGACACTTATTCAAAACATGCACAGTTATTACAGATAGGGTAATTTTTTTAACAAACGAGCTCACATTCCCTATGATGGTAAGTGGATAGTGTGGCACATAGACTGCTACATCTGCCCTCGATTAAGATTCAAAATGCAGATGCGTTGTCACCCCTGAGGACTAATATTGAATGCGGCGTTTCGAGTAAAAATGATCTTTGGTTCTATATCAATATACACTTGCCATATTAAACACAACCAGCACTAAGCTGCTATTTTACGGTATTCTTTCAGAGCGTGGTCACCAGGCGTGCCGACCTATTATCCGACTATAACTATAAGTGCCCGGATGACCGAGCTTTGCGGTTTTCTTTTTTATGAAATTACATTTAGATACAAATTACATACTGATAAATAATATTTTTTGATCTTATGATATAATAGAAAAAACTGTACTGGTTATTTGAATAAAAAATCATGAGTGCAATTAGTTTAATTAAAATTTTCGTATTTTTGAAAAATACTAAGAAAAAGGGCTCGAAATAATAGATTTTCTCACAAAAGAAGGGAACTTGAAAAAAAAAGGGAAAAAAATTCGGACCGAAGACAGGACGCGACGCAAATTACGCGACCGCTCGATTCGCATCATCATTTGTGGTGTCATTACAGCCCTTAAAACACGCCAAAAGTTTAAATAAATCCTAGCTAGATCGCACACTTAAAATTCTTTTCGGTCTTTTTTTTTTTTTTTATATTATATATCATTACAGCTTGAACATAGGCCTCCCCCAAGTAATGCCACAAAGCACGGTCCTGAGCCACCTGCATCCATCGACTTCCTGCATATCTTACCAGGTCGCCACTCCATCTAATGGGGGGTCGCCCTACACTACGCCTACCAGTACGAGGCTGCCACTCAAGAACCTTTCTTCCCCATCGGTTATCCGTTCTTCGAGCTATATGGCCGGCCCATTGCCACTTCAGCTTACTAATCCGTTGGGCTATGTCAGTAACTCTGGTTTTACTGCGGATATCCTCATTTCTGAGTCTATCACGCAGAGAAACTCTGAGCATAGCCCTCTCTATAGCTCGCTGAGCGACCTTGAGCGTCCTCATACGGCCAGCAGTGAAGGACCACGTCTCAGATCCGCAAGTCGTCACTGGCAACACGCACTGGTTGTACACTTTAGTTTTCAGAGATTGAGGTATACCTGACGAGAAGATCTGTCGTAATTTCCCGAACGCTGCCCAGCCGAGTTGAATCCGTCGATTGACCTCTCGGTCGAAGTTGGACTTACCTAGTCGGACTATTTGTCCCAGATAAACGTATTCGTCAACAACTTCGAGCATAGTGCTCCCAACAACTACCGGCATAGGTGTGACGTGGACATTAGACATGATCTTTGTTTTGTCCATGTTCATCTTAAGACCTATCCGTTGGGAGACACTATTGAGGTCATTGAGCATAGTGCTTAGGTCCTCCAGCGAATCTGCCATAAGGACTATATCGTCGGCAAATCCAAGGTGAGTGATATACTCGCCATTGATATTTATACCGTATCGTTTCCAGTCCAGTAGCTTGAAAACGTCTTCCAATGCAGCGTTGTAGAGTTTCGGGGGTATGACGTCACCCTTTCTTAAACCTCTCTGCAGTTGGATAGGTTTCGAACTCTGTTTCTTTACTCGGATAGCCATCGTAGCCCTACTGTACAAACACTTCAGCACTTCGATATACCGATAGTCAACTTGGCACCGCTGAAGGGACTGTAGCACCGCCCAAATTTCGACGGAATCAAAGGCTTTCTCATAGTCCACATACGCCAGGCAAAGTGGTAAATTGTACTCTTCGGACTTCTGTACAATCTGCCGCAGAGTATGTATGTATGGAGCTTTCGGAAGGCTGCGGGAGGCTGGAAGTCGTCGAGTCTGCGTGCGATACGATTCGTAATGACTCTCGAAAACAGCACGTAGACGCGGGTCAGAAGGGATATCGGTCTGTAGTTCTTCAAGAGGGCGTTGTCACCTTTCTTGAAGCCACCGCACTTCTGCTCCACGCCTCCGGAGTGGTGCCACCATGGAGGACGGAATTGAAAAGCTTCTGAAGGACTTCAAGTACCGGTGTTCCACCCGCTTTCAGAAGCTCCGCTGTAATTCCATCCTCGCCTGGGGCCCTGCCGTTTTTAAGGTGCTGGAGAGCCATTCTAATCTCGCTCAGACTGACGTCCGGATACGAATTCATATTATATATATATATATATATATATATATATATATATATATATATATATATATATATATATAAGAATTGCTCGTTTAAAGATATAGGATATAGCTGCAGCATGGCACTACCACATTTAAAACTTTAAAAATAACGATTCTGACAGCAGCCGATTTGATGAAAGGAATTAGAAGTTACCATTCGTAATTTACAACTGACAAAAAACTTGTTTTACGCGGACTGTTTTTATTCTTCAAAAGAATTGGAGACACGTTCGAACATTTGTTCCGTTCAAGTTGTCTGGATTTTTATGGACATTTTGCATGCATATTATGTTTTCGCATTATTTTGAAATATATCTTTATTCAAAAGCGGGGCAGCGGAACCGACGTAAGCAGCTCATTTGGCAAATATTACAGCGCGGGTCTCGTTTACAACGTAATAACAGTAAACAATGGCTGAAATGTATGCGCTGCGGGAGTGGCTCTCCGTTACATTATTATAATAAAATATCACAGTGTCCGAGTTGTAACAGAAGAAATTTGAAGCTCCTCAATGTGTACTGGGAGAAAGATTTTGACGTTTTCATATTTGATTATGTATGAGATTTTTTGTGATTTGGAAACACTTGTACTAGTTTCACAATATTTATATTAAATTGTTAATATACTTATTATAAGAACTGATCGGTTTCGCCTTACGGCATCATCAAAGTATAATAATGTCCTCCATACCGAATTTCCGTCAAGGCGGCAAGCCTCAATGGATATTAGTCATCTGCGCAGGACAGGATTATAGTGCCCAAGAGAATGCGCAAGCATAGGTGCATTCTATTCCCTCACTCTCATAATCCGATGGTAAACCGACGTCACGACCGGTGAGAGATCAGGCGCAGGATCAACAGTTTTGCGCGCTTTCCGAGGCACGTGGGTGAGACACTGACAACTTCCTGACTCCGGGCAGCTACTGAGAATTTCTTGACGGAAATACTCAATAATTGATTTGTTGGCCCGACCCGGGATTCAAACCTAGGACCTCATGATCAGCAGTCGCGCTACTACAAACACTAGACGAACGAGGCAGTCAAAGTATATAAGGATAACAAGCATATGCAAACATATCTGCAATAAATTCCTTTGAAGAAAATTTTGTCAAAAATCGTGAAAGTAGAAGTAGAACGATTTGTTCTACCTCTACCTTCACGATTTTCAGGGATGTCAGTTGGTGGTAACTACGACAAATAATAATCGGATGACCGGTTCAGTCCTAAACTTGTGATGACTCGTAATGACGATGATGATGAATTATAAATAATTTATATGATTCCTGAAGATATCAATATTAAATCAAAATTACTAAAATAATCCTGTAATTTTCAAGCTCGATTGCCGCCATCCATTTGAATACTGTCGGAATTTATCGATGCTAGTAACATAATATATCAGTGGCACAATTGAACACAGAGGCTTTTCGATTGACGTGAATGATACAATTTGGTTCAGGGAAAGAAAATAAAAATAATATTATGCTATAAGTGTCAAACATTTTTGACGCATTGATTTATCTTTATTGTTAATTGTCTATTAGTGAAGGTGCAAGTTTTGAACGACTACACCGATTGAGGAATTCACACAATATATTTTTTTCTCGAGACAATGGTTCGTAGCTGTGCTATGATCCGAAAGGGTGACAAAGGAGCACAAGTTCATTTTACGGTAAGTGGTTACTGTGGCGCAAGGACACACCATAACAGACAACAGCATTGAGCTTCTATTTTACACTGGCATTTTGTGAAAGCTTGGTTCTCCCCCGGTCAAATCGACCCATTCGTTCTGCAACCAAAATATAGCTGAAGCTTGTCTTTGTCACTAATAAAGTCAGTTAACAAATTCTATGTTTATGAACCAAAACGACTCATGATCAAATTATAGTTATGTTCGCTTAATGCCGAAATGAAAATGCAATATAAAAATTTATTTACACGCATAGCGTCATGCAACGTCAACAGGGCCAGCTAGTTTCTTATTTAATTTAAACTTTTCCTAAAACTTTTAAACCTTCCTAATATTTGTCAAAAAACGACATATAAAGTGTTAACCATTATCTCGCCGTTGTCGTAGTGTCACGTAGAGATCGTAGCGCTCAAGTGCTACGTGACTAGCGATTTAGGTATTTGCCGTAGCCTAGAAGTATTGAATTGTGTGTGTTTAAACAAGCACCCAATTTGGAACGCTAAATTGGATGAGTACTTTTTGTGCAGCAATTCGGTGCGTTTGGCGTCCACAACAAACACAGTACGTACTGGTAGTATCGTGTCCTGAACATAGAATACTATAATACACATACAACAGAATGGCTGTCAACCTTACTTTGTGAGAGGATTGGCGTCGCCGGGAGCACACATACAAGCAATTAAGTTGTATTATCAGTTATCACTTCTACAAACACATTTTAGACTTTTGATTAATGTTTTTGACACATAAATGTTTCTTTATTTTTGTTTCTAATATTCACAAAATATAAATAGTTTCGACTTACTGGTTGTAGGATATGTCTCCTTTATTTAAATTCCATTTCCCGCTGTTCTTTCGACACGTAATTATTGCACAATTTGCAATTTTTTAAATAATTTGCATGCAGCGACGCTTCACACGAAAATTGGAAACGATTGATTGTGTTGACATTTATACGTGTGAATGGACGTATTAGAGACATGTTAGTGGCTACACGGGTTTCGCCCACCCCCAATTTCTATTATGTATGTATTATAGTATTCTATGGTCCTGAGTGTTTAATTTGTAGATTAGTAAGACTCGGGAGTAGCGAGTACGTGTTACGTGCTTAGACTTTAATACAGAACTGACGTTATAAATAATGCGTAAATATTGATGAATTAGGTACTACAAGTGGCGTCCACTCTAAATGTTTGTACGGACGCACTGCAATGTCACACCCCCTGTTTATCGCTCTCTGCTTACAACAGGCTTTTTTATAGAATGAGAATGACAAAACGAGCACACAGTCCACCTCATGGTAAGTGGATGACATAGACATCTATATCTATTCTCGATTAAGGATCAAAGTGCAGATGTGTTCTTTCTCCTGAGGACATAGATGAAAAGCCTCGTTTATTAAATGTAATCAATTGTTACGGTATAATTAATTATGTGTAACAACAGTTATTTCGGAACAGACCATCTAACTTTACTGAAGGGAAATGAAATGAAAACCTTTTATTTATAGATATAAGATTTGGATTTATTATCACCGGCGATTTTTCTGGATTTAGGGACTTTCAATAAATAGGTTACTCCTTTTTAAAAGACCGGCAACGCACCTGCAGTTCCCCCTGGTGTTGCAGTTGTTCATGGGCGGCGGCAGTCACCATCAGGTGAGCCGCATGCTCGTTTGCTCCCTATAGTACTAAAAAAATGTAAAAACTTTCTCATAGAAGTACAAGTGGCAAGAACACAGTTCTCCCTATGGTAAGTTGATATATCTTCGATTAAGGGGAAGTATAATCTCAAATGGCTTAGCAAGACCTTTCGTTATGCCGAAAATATTGCAGCATTAATTTTGAAATAAGTATATGGTAAAGTTGGGAATTAATGTTAAGGACTATGTTAGACGAAAACGCGATTCCGTAAAATTTTCTCGATAGAAATTAAAATCCAAAGTTACCTCCAAAATAAACAATAAACCGCTGTTATTTATAAAATACTCTAAATAAGACCATGAAACTTTGCATACTAACTGAACTAACTATAAAGCAGTGCTTATGTTATTTACTTTTTTTTAAATACCATTATTTTCACTGTAAAAAGAAATTACCTAAACTATCGGCCTCTTGAAGCGTGATTCCTGCCGCCCGCCGCCCGGTCAGTTTCGCTTCGGCCTATGAAGAGGGAGGTTGTGTCGCTTACGATCAGAATAAACATTAAGCAACAGGACGACGTAAAATTAAAATGGGAAATAACCGTAATAAAAATAAGAAGCGACTGGCTTCGTCCGTTAAGAAACAGGCGTAAATATAATAAACTAAGTGTCTAACGACCTTTCTACTTACAGTATTAGTGATTACAAACATGTCGGTACATAGCATACGACGCGCGGGCAAGTGGGGACGAAATTAGAATTTGAGCTGACTTACTATATCCCCTTAAGAATCAAAACGTTTCGTTTCTCAAAGAGTAGATCCTACGTACATACTCGTATTATTTCTGGGCACCTGCCTTTTCTCATTCCTAAAAGTTCTATGGATTATAGCCTGCCGCACTGCTCCAGTGAGTGTTAGCAGTCTTTGTAATACTTTCATTTCTCAGACGTGCGGGTTTTAAACCACAGCAGCATGGCGCAGTGTTTTAGCATCGAATTGCGACGCTAAGGGTCGCGGGTTCGAATCCCGCACGGAATATGTTTTTGTATGACCTACAAATAATTGTGCCCGGTTTAGATGTTGTCCTTGTGCAATTTATTTTCCTCCACGATACAGGGTAAATCTTAGTGAGGGTAAAGTTTTTTTTAAAAGTTTTCTAGCAATGTTTTTCTCCACCACTGTGATAAACATAACTTAACATTACTATTAAAACCCAATATAACTGAGCTGACTACCATGGTAATTAGTTTACTTACTTTGATGTTAATAAACTATATAATGATATTTCATTAATGAAAAGAAAAAAGAAAAACTATGGGATTCATAAAAACTATACTTTTTAACCGTGAAGTGGCGGTGTAAGAATATCCACTTCTCCATTTCATCCCGTGACTGTGGTAAGGGAAACCATGGAGATAGGCAGTAGCTTCTTCCTAATAACAGCTGGTTAAAAAAATCGCAGTTGGCAGCTCGTTTACCAGACATGGCAACTATGGCATTATATCCTTTCTAGGAGGAAGGCTATGGGGGAGGCCTATGTTTTGTAGTGGACTATCGATAGGCTGCTGTAATGATAACCTGAACACTATAAAGTGCTATTTCAACTATAAGAAATATTTTAGTTAAATATTTAATAGTTTATTTTAAAACTTCTCTAAAGTACATTAAAACTTTTTCCAAACTTTCAAAAACAAAAAGTTTGTTTTCCCTAAGCACTCTGAATATCAGTCGGTGATTGATGGATAAGATTTCTGCAGTTTTTAATAATTTTTCCTTATTCCCACAAAAATGGTGTTGTTTTCTCTGCATTTTGTTTACACGTCCCGGCGAGTTGAATATTTCATCAATAAAAAAAATATTATAAAAAGATGTACATAAGTATAATTAACTTGGTCCTAGGTCCTCTTTTTTGTTGTTGCTATGTTCTATTTTAAAATAATTGAAAATTTCATTTTTGAACAAAACTAAAAATAAATAAAATGAATGGACTTAGATTATCTTAAATGTAAATAATGGTACATTAATACATTTCATCCAGGCGAACCTGAGGTGGGTCGCTAGTATTGAATATTGCCGTAGGTATTACCATAGCTTATAGACGCTTTAAGACAGTAGTATTACCGAATAGTACCAATGAGGAAGCGGCACTCTCGTAATTATATGATTCTCTAGGGAAACCTATAAACAGGCTTATGTTAAGTTAATACAGTTTATATTAACATTAATTTGGCATAAGCTGTATGTTTCCTGAATAAATATAAATTAAATTAAATAATTTCTCATAGTAAAGTGAGAGTACCTTATCCGACATTCTCGTGACTATAATTAGAGGCCAATGAGGAAACTTCTAGCAGATTTTGTGATTAACGATAACGAACTTTGTTTTTAATATTTGTAAAATTCCGATATTAAGGAAGTAGCTATAATTGATGTGAAACGTGATACGTCCTATGATTGCGGGGTTGTTTAGACATGCTTGGATTTGTAGTAGTGGCGTTCTTCAAGATTCACTTATTGTAAGTAGTGGGAAGTTAACTAAGGAAGTGGAGTGACAATCATTTTTTATATAACTGAAGTTACTAACAAACATACATCGTACCTGATAGTCAATGCCTACTGCATCCTATTAAAATCTGTAAACAACGTCAACCAAAGAATGATAAAGACGCGTGGCCACTGGGAACTACCTGTAATATGGATCTCTCTTTTTTATAGAATAAGGGTGACAAACGTGCACACAGTCCGCCTGATGGTAAGTGGATGCTGTGACCCATAGACATCTACATTAAGCCTCCATTAAGAATCAAAACGCAGATGCATTGTCAATCCTGGGGACTGAGATGTAATGCCTCGTTTCCACTAAAAAAGGGTCTCCGGATCTTTACACTCACCGTACAAAACACAGCAGTATTAAGCTGCTATTTTACGCTGGTATTCTGTGAGAGCGTGGTCCTTCTCCGGTCGAGCCGACCCATTCGTGCTACAACCACAATACAGCTGCAGCGTGGTTCTACCACGTATATCTCTATACCGAACTACTTCTGCTTAGGGTGGTTTATACCTTGACGTATTGCTAGGCAACAAGTGATAAAATTAAAAACTTTGTACAACCAACTTCAATATTAATGAAGTTAGAACATCATCAATGTAGTCGAATTAAATACTTAATATTAAGGATAACTCCAAAACTACTGGCCATATCTTGATCAAATGTATATGGGAACACATCAGTACAAGCACAAGCTTTCAAATAAAAATAAAATCATCAAAATGGGGTCATCTAGAAAAAAGTTCCGAGGTAACATACATAAAAATTACAGTCGAATTGAGAACCTCCTTCTTTTTTGAAAGTCAGTCGAAAAAGGAGTCGTACTACCTAGAGATAACTATTTTTATGAAATTAAAAAGTAATATTGTAAATCTTTTTTGTTTCAGGTAAACCACCGGAATACACCTAACATTGATTTATCAACAAAAATGGAGTAGCAAGTTTGTTTACGGGATTTTTGAAGCCTGTGCGATGTACGATGTATACATATGAAGATACGATACCTCGCTCCCCGCTATTACCAAGTGTCAGTATCAAAGAGTGTAGAAATTTAGAAAAAACAACGTGCTTAAACGCACGTTGTTTTTTCTAATGTGTTTTGCCTCGGTGGGCACTACACGGAGCGACCGTGAGCGAACTGTTCGATATTATTTTCTTCAGGACATAAAAATAAAAACTAATTAGTATAATTTTTTAAATAAAGTTGACAAACGAGCACACAGTACACCGGATGGTAAGCGGATGCTGTGGCCCATAGACATTTACATTTATCCTCGATTAAGAATCAAAATGCTGTTGCGTTTTCTTCCCTGAGGACGAAGATAGAATGTCTCGTTTCCAGTATGGGTCTCCGGATCTCTACACTCACCATACGAAACACAGCAGTATTAAGCTGCTATTTTACGCCGGTATTCTGTGAGAGCGTGGTCCTTCCCCGATCGAGCCGACCCATTCGTGCTACAACCATAATACGAGTATAGCTACAGCGTAGCAGCTATACTCGTATTATGGTTTGGCAGAACGCTTTTTTATACGTGGTAGATCCACGTATAAAAAAATGCGTTCTCAAAATTAACTAAAAAATAATAAGCCTCTTCGTTTAATAAAAGATTTTATTATGTTTTATTATGGAATCTCTGCAAGATACTCGTTTTAATAGCAATTTATTATATTTTTAAAAAATACTGCAACATCGCCTTAATACGAGTGTCTACCGCCGGCCTTACAATTTCATAAATTCATAATACGCGATCTAAAAGCAAACGAAGTTCGAAAACCGTCGGCACTACGTCAGCTCCACGTCCCCTTTTTACTCCTAAACCCTTCACCGTTTTTACACTTATGCGTCATGTTCATGTGTAAAATATCTTGGCTATAATTTTGTAAGTGAAAACTGAGCGAAATTACGGTTTTTTAATTCTGGTGTATATTATTATGTTTTTTGGCACACATATTTTTGGGTAGTATTTTGAGAATTAGGGTGGTATTCGAGCACACAGTCCACCTACTGGTAAGTTTATGCTGTGGACCATACACATCTACATCTATCCTCGATTACGAATCAAAATGCAGATGCGTTGTCACCCATCTATCCTCTATTAAGTGATAATAATCTGAATACAGGTGCGTTATCACACTTGAGGAACTGAGACTGAATAACTTCTTTAACGTAAAAAGGATCTCCGGTTCTCTACACTCACCATACGAATCACAGCAGCATTATTGAACTGCTTTTTAACGCTGGTATTCTGTGAGAGCGTGGTCCATCCCTGGTCGAGTCGACCCATCCGTGCTATAACAATAATATAACTGCAGCGTGGTTCTATCGCGTTAAGAAATTAATACATTTTTATTATTATACTTACATGTTTTTCAGTAGTTATTTCGTAGCACACGAAAGATAATATATCTTCATTATTTACATTCAGATTAAATAAAATATTTTCATATTTGAATGTTTAATTTCAATACATTATTACACGCAATTAATTTAATTGAATGCGCTGAGACAAGTAAGTATATATACATGAAAGATAGTTAACCACTGATAATTCAGAGCGGAGTGTCTAACGTAATAACACAAACAAACCACAAATTATACAGTGCTACCAACTATATAATTTAGATGCAAATTATATTGCTATTTTACAAGAATTTATCTCTTGTAGGTTTAGATATTTTGTACCCGGATTTTCGTTGCATTGTTTAGTTTTTTTTTTAAACTTAAACTTTAGAAATGAATCAGGCCTGTAGTGCGGAAAACAGTTTTCTAACCACTGCACTATTGAGCCGTCCAATTAAAATAATACATCGGTCATGTTTGTTTATATATATATATATATATATATATATATATATATATATATATATATATATATATATATATATATATATATATATAAAAACAGTCGTTTCGTACACGCTCTTTCGCCATGTACCAGGAGGTCATAATGGCGTGGTAGTAGAGAGAGCTCTTAGTTTAATTATCAAACAAAGAGTATTAAAGCACCCCTCTTGTCCTTTAGCCTTTTGACTTTGTGCCTTATTCCCTTACATAAAAGAAACAGTTTGTGACTATGGTTTACTACTATTATTTTGTACTAAGGGGTCGACGTAGTTTTCGCTTTGTGCTCCCGAAAGTTAAGTTCTTTTTACATTAACATAATTTACAAGTCGATAGGTACATTATTAACGTGTGGCGGCAGTATAAAAACCCCATCACTACCATCATCTCCCGTGAGTGCCGTTAAAGTAGGCGAGTAGGGATAGGCTTTGAGGATATTCTGCGAAGATCTCGCGGCTTTCAACAGATGCGGATAATTCTGTTCTGATATCTCAGATTGTTTGGCGGCAGTGTTACTCGTATCATCTCACCGATCTCGTTAAAGCCGACTAAAGGGAAATTTGTAGAACAAAAGATTCGATAAGGTAAGGTAATATAAGATATTTATTTACCTGTATAAAATTGTTTATCAAAGTATAGGTGCTATTATTAATTTAATACACATTGAGTGTCGCTATATATATATATATATATATATATATATATATATATATATATATATATATATATATATATTAATTAATAATCCTGTAATTCCCGAGGGGTTAGGCAGAGTCCAAAGAATAGCGAGTTACTCATACGAAGTTGTGCCATTCATTATATTTTCTATAGAATTAAGGTGTCAAACGAGCACACAATTGACAGTGAGATTCTATGGCTCATAAACATCATCATCTATCCTTGATTAAGACTGAAAATGCAGATGTGTTGTTACCTATGAAGACTAAGATGAGCATGGTATGTTACCGTTAAAAAGGGTGTCCGGTTCTCTATCCTCATCATACGGAACACTGCATAATTAAGCTGTTATATTATGCTGGTATTCTGTGAGAGCGTAGTCTTTCCTAGGTCGAGCCGACCCATTACAACTGTTTTGTACTGTGTTTTGACTGCCTCGTTGAACCAGTGGTTGTAAACGCGCGCGGTTACTGATCATGAGGTTCCGGGCTCAAATCCCGGGTTGGGCCAAAATCAGTTATTGGGTTTTTCTGTCGAGAAATTATCAGTAGCGGCCCGGAGTCAGGAAGTTGGCGGTGTTAACCACCGTTCCTTGGAAAACACGTAAATTCTCATCGGGCTACGAGAGTGAGGGTATAGAGAGGAGAGTGCACCTGTGCTTGCGCATACATTCGGACACTATAATATTGTGTAGATGGCTAGTCACCGTTGCGACTGACCGTCGTGACCGAAATTCGGTCTGGAGGACATTATATTGTTTTTATGTCTATATTTGTATTCACCGACAACTTTTAGCTTTACACATATGAAATCAACAAACCAATAAGGCTACGGAAGCGCTTGTGAAACTATATTATATCACACTTAACTATTATATTATAGTTAATGAAGTAAAACAATAGGACGCAAAGTGGTCCCTCGGGACTCATTAGAGTACAGTGTACATTTGGGAACGACAGTTTGCGTTTCCTTAATCGACTCCCGAGCGATGCGGAGACGGATTAATTGCGAGATTAAGTCGACCCGACGCTACTGGTCCAGTACACGCACATACTCAATGTTGTAGGTTTCGTGTATTTGGATTTATTTTTATAAAATAAGGGTGACAAACGAGAACACAGTCCACGTGGTTGTAAGAGGATGCTGTGGCCCATTAACATCTACATCTGTTTTTACGAACCATAATGCAGATGTGTGGGACAGATGTAGATGTCTATGGGCCACAACAACCACTTACCATCAGTTGTACTATGTACTCGTTTGTCAGCCTATCCTATAAAAAAACCCCTGAGGACTAAGACGGAGTACTTCATTCATAGTAAAAAGGGCCTCCGCTTCTCTGCACTCATCATACGAAACACAGCGACATTAAGCTGCCATTTTATTCTGTAAGAGCGTGGTCCATTACCTTTCAATCAAAAAGGTTCATCTAGTAATGCCATTTTAACTGATAGCTGTTAAAGGCATGAATAATAATGATGCAAAAAGGAATGCTATATATAGCCGTATTATGGGTCTTAGGGATCTTCCAGAAAAGTGTCTACTCATTTCTAAAGGCCTCGTAAAGTAGCTGCAATTCCTTTATTATTTAGTGTATAGTATAGTTTACTCCTGTTGTACCTAGATATTATCGTAGCTAGGTATAACTCTATTACCAAACCTAATAGTGTTTGTCATTTTTTAATTTTTTTCTTTCTTTCTTTCTTCTCCTTCCATGTGGTGACGTCTTGTATTTTAAATATGTTATACCATACCATTACAGTTTATTAAAAGTCCACTGGTGGACATAGGCCTCCGCAGTTTTTTTTTAAATTCAGCTGGTAATGTAATCAATCAGGCATTACTTTGTGAATTTATAAAAACTAATTTCGGTCACGATGGCCTGCCTCAACTGAGATTAGCCGTCGGCGCAGGATTATAGTGCCCAAGTGTATGCACAATCACAGGTGCACTCTATATTCCCTGACTCTCAAACTTTCATAATCCGACAGGACGGTAAACCGACACGACCGGAGAGAGATCAGATGCAGGACCAACGGCTTTACGAGTTTTCCGAGGCACGGGTGTGAGACACCGTTAATTTTCTGACGGGCAACTACTGAGAATTTCTTGACGGAAAACTCAATAATTGAGTTTTCGGCTTGACCTGGGATTCGAACCCAGGAACTCATGATCAGCAGTCGCGCTACTACAACCTCTAGACCAATGAGGCAGTCAATTCATTTTAATAAAGATGTTAAAATTATATAGGTAAGATGCGTTAACAACTTAAAATGAAGAGCACTTCACGCCCTCCCTCAATTGCGTGCACTATCCCGTCGCCACTACTCCCAACACTACTACACTAGGAAAGAGACACACCACCATCGATAACTACACGTGTTTCGCTTCTAATCGGGGCATCATCAGGAGAAGTAAACTCGTCGTTGGCTGGTTGGTCATTGCCAGCTTTATTTCCCCTAATGATGTTACGGATTTAAAAAAGGTTCATACGTCATTTACCGTACTCCGTTGGCAAGCTGAGTAATCCCCTTTCGTACTCTAAATTATTAGAATACTTTAAGTTGAAATCTTCTATAAAATTATTAGAAACTATGTATGCTGTCCAGAACTCACTCTCAGAGTTTTGCGTTAGAGTGCCGCTGAGGATACCTCGTGCTCCTATCAAGCCGCTAGTATGCCCATTCCGTAGGACGTTACTAGGATCAAATTCCCCGATCTCTAGAATGAGCCATACTTACAACAAATACTGTGACCATGACCAAATTCTTGACGTATATCACTAAATTTAAAAAAAAAACAATTTTAGAGATATAGCTTTTAGCTTAGAGCCTTATTATTTAATGTTTCATTTTGCAAGCGATGATTACCTTTAAGTGATCGTGCAATATGTCCTATTTTTTATATAGGATGATAAACCAGCACACAGTCTACCTGATGGTAGTGGTTGCTGTGGCCCATAGACATCTACATCTATCCTCGATTACGAATAAAAATGCAGATGCGTTGTCACCCGTGAGGACTAAGATGGAATGCCTCGTTTCCAGTTAAAAGGGTTTCCGGTACTCTACACTCACCATACGAAACACAGCAGCATTAAGCTACTATTTTACGCTGGTATTCTGTGAGAGCGTGGTCCTTCCCCGGTCGAGCCGACCCATTCGTGCTACAACTATACTACTAATATAACTGCAGCATGGCTCTACCACGCATAGAATATGTACATAGTCATATATACTAAACTTTAGCAATAAAGATTTTTACTGGTGTAACACTCGATGGTAATCTAATTAAATAAAAAAAATTCTTCTCGTCTTTAATATTATTTATCCAGGTAAAAAGGAATAGCTTGCTATCCATCTCCTAATTCAGTTTCTCTCAGTCGTCTCATAAACCCCAGGGAATGTTATGGGGTATTGGATATTCTTACACTGCGATAACATTGTTAAAACTTTTAATAGATCTTCTGGAAATGTAATCTCTTAGTTATTGTAAGCTCTCTCTCTCGCAATTTTACTATAATCATCGAATTTATACTGAAAGTGGTAAATTAAACTACTTAAACTTTAAATTAAAATTTTAATATGTCATAACCTTAGAGTATAAATAAGCAAGCTAGCTAGTAGAAGTTCGGTGAAATTAACGATCCAGTCGAATAATATTCAAAACTTTCAGAAATAATTAATTTTACTGCGTTGATTAAAATTACTTTTACGGATTTTATCGCGTTTAATTTTTAATTGGTTTTTAATTCCCGACGTTTATACGAATATAAGAAATCATTAATTTTACTGCGTTAAGAAATGTCGACTAATTTAATTACATTAACATAGGATGCTATATTTGGTGTTGACTCGTGTATTTAATAATAATAATAATTTATTGGATAAATAATGATAATTTAGCATGTTATTTTAATTTTATGTTGGCAGATGACGTTTTTATTTAGGTATTTAATTTTTTTTCTCAATATAGACCTGTAGGCGCTATTACGTTTACATTATTATTATTTTTTATGTCATAGGTATTATTGTACGATGTTTTTCACTTATAATAGTATTTTGTGAATATTTTGAAGCAAAAACTTCATTACGCACGCTTGGCTTGGGGAGTAAGCTGGCGAACGCGTGACGAAAGTGTTACCAAAAAGTGTGATCGGGCGAGGCGAACGGGAGTTGAGTAGAGGCTATAAGCAAGAGAGAGCAGTGCGCGCGCACATTTTCTTTCTCTCTTTCTCTCAAAGCCAGTTATTTTTCATAATTTTATTTTGTTTTGAACAATTTGATGAATAAATATTTTTTCAATACATTAAATATTCCACGTTTAAAGTGAATAAAATTGTAAATTCATTTTAAAGTTCATGTTTTGTGAATTTTCAGGTGAATAATAACAAATTATGGAAGCAAGCTGATAATAAACTTAAATATTTGTAGAAAATTAATATATATATATATATATATATATATATATATATATATATATATATATATTATATATATATAATATATAAATTACGTGTCACGTTGTTTGTCCGCGATGGACTCCTTAACCGATTTTAATCAAATTTGCACACCGTGTGCAGTTTGGTCCAACTTGAGAGATAGGATAGTTTTTTTGCCAATGAATGCTAATATTAGAATAAAAAATCACGAGTGCAATTAAATTTTCGTATTTTGAAAAAAAAAATACTAAAAAAGGGCTCGAAATAATAGATTTTCTCACAAAAGAAGGGAACTTCAAGAAAAAAGGAAAAAAGTCAAACCTAAGACAGGACGCGATCCAGGGCACTACGATTTCGCGACGGGCCACCACTTGAGCTATTACAATCATTAGTACAGTGTCATCATTTAACTTCTTATATTGTAGCAGTTCATCTCCTCTCCTTCTTATTCTAACGATATTATAGCAGTTTTTTATTGCCTGAAAACACGGACAAAAAGACATTTTCTAAAAATGAATCCTAGCTAGATCGATTTATTGCCCTCGAAACCCTCTGGACACTATATATATATATACAAGAATTGCTCGTTTAAAGATATAGGATATATAGATGGAGCTAAAGAAGTTTTACTGCAGTCGTGTGGTCATGTTTAACTCTATTCTATTTTAACTTTGTTGGCTTTAACGAAAATCAATGTATTTGTACACCACACTGTGGTACAATACACGATACCTACAGTAAATTTTACTAACACCTAATAATTCGCTGTATTTACAAATAAATAAATGAATTTGAAAATTTAATTATAAGTTATTATTACAATTGCAATAAATAAATAAAAAATAGAATTGATTCACCCAAGGTGAACTTCGATTTGATTGAAATGTACTCAAATAAATTGATACTGCCAATGCCAGTAGATCAATTCACGGTGGAATCCAACACCGCAGATATTTAACTATTTTTCGCTTTACCGTTCTATTTCATAACGATACATAATACTCATTGCGAAATATAGTATTGTGTTTCATTTCAATCTATATATACCGATACAACACTGGCGTTTAATCACTTTTAGTGCGATTATCGAAACAAATACATTGACATCTCAAGATGGTTCAGAAGCTGGTTATTTTATCTGGACTCATTTTATCTGCTGCTTGCATGGTGCTGCACCAGGCGCCGTTACCGGAGTACTTTCCAATCCGGTATGAAGAGCAGCCAACAAACTACGACTTCGCTTACGAAGTCAACGACCCTCACACCGGAGACTTCAAACGCCAGCAGGAGAGTCGTAGAGGTGGCATTGTGTTAGGCCAGTACTCTCTACTGCAACCTGATGGTGTAACAAGAATTGTCAACTATAGAGCAGATGATCATAACGGGTTTAAAGCAGTGGTGAACAACGAGCGTAGTCCTAAGAACGCGCCTTCTAACAGACAAGGTGAGAACGACAGTGAAGCTTCTGAAAGGCAGGCCAATGACAGGCCTCAGGTGGAGGAATCTCGGCAGACCCCTAATGACCAGCAGGCGACTCCTACACCCTTGACTATTTCACATACTTCACTTATCCATAGGGCATATTTAAACGCTAAAAATCCTTGGATATAAATTTTTGGTTCATCTCCAGGCTGTAAGTTCTAAATGCTTACCTTCTTCAGCGTTTCCTGTTAAATGTTTTGTATGTTTTTTTTTGTCATGAGTTTGGCTCTTAAAAACGAAGGGGAAAATAAAGGACTCTAGTGAATATAGACCGACGAAGTATGTTGTTTTCTGTGATCTACATAATATGTAATATTTAAATTTTTATATATTTTTTTTGTAAATACATGCATTTCGAAAAATCTATTTTCTGGCTTTTTCTTAAACATTTCATTACACAACATGAAACAATACTAAATTTTTATCATAATTTAAAAAAAAAACTAAAATTAGCCTACAGTTCTAGTCCCCCCACGATAGCCAGGAACGCTGACTGCGTATCCTCGCTAAATACTTATTGGAGCGACACAAAAACTAGCCTCTTATTACCAGCAGCGATGCAATTCGCGGAAAAAGTTCTTTAAAACTGCTCAATGATTTCCGACTTATACCACAGGTTTAGAAGGGCTTAAGAACTCATACGTAAAGAAAAAAATCGAGTTCGTTGCCGCCATCACCAGTGATATTGTACACAGATGATAAACTGTGTACTCGCCATCGAAGAAAAATTCATTTACACATATTACATACATATTAATACATAACAACATTGCTTTTAATTCATATCTGTCTTCTCCCTTTTAAATATCCCTCACACGCTTTGTATCAACACTGTAGGGTTCTCACTGTGAGACAATTATACTACAAATCTATAGTTCTCAGGCACCATAGGGAAGTTGTACCGTCTTTGCCAACGTCTCAGCGAAGGAGAGAGACCTGTCACACGGTGCGGACTCGTACAAAGTTTGCGAGCGCCAATATTACGTGTTGACTTCACGGGTGTATAGTAAATTAGGTAATATTCAACAATTACGAAAATTTAATACTATAGGTATTAATTAAAGAAATATATAGAGGACTTCATGAATAAATTAAATTACAAAGATACAGAACACATGATGGAAAGTATAAAGTAAAACACACACAACAAAGGAGCACACACACACAATTTTTGTACACTGTAATTAATATATTATGTACAATATAGACGAGATATGAAGAGCATTGACTCCTGTAACGCAGGCTTTCCTAGCACAGGAGTCAAAGATCACTATTTGCACATTTCTTATTCTGTACCAAATGTAATCAAATTGTGAAATTGTGAATTGTGTAACTTTTCCTTATATGTGACATAAAAAATATTTATAAAATTATTATTAGTTAGTTAGTTACAGCCTATATACGCCCACTGGGCACAGGCCTCCTCTCATTACTGAGTGGGTTTTAGGGCAAGGAAGAAATGGCCGCGCTGCCCCAATGCGTGTTGGCGAACTTCACATGTCTTTGAATTTTTTTTCTCAGACATGCAGGTTTCCTTACGATGTTTTTCATCTTCCTTCACCGCCGAGCACGTGGTAAATCAGCATTCACTTGGTAGCTCAGATGGTTAGCGCTTGCTGTAATTTCACAGTACGTGAGCAACCGGGTTCGATCCCCGCCGGCACCAATGAAAATTTTAATTGCTGGTTACTTTTAATATTTGAAACAATTTACGAGTATGTATAAAACCTCTTTTAGAAATGAACTAAGGTCTTTACCTAGACGTATATAAGTTTGAAACTTATACTTTGATACATAACTAGAATTCCGCCTCGACTTGGTCCGGGTGAAATCTAGATCTCGACAACAGCATCACCTTGCGGTTGGAACCCTGGATGGTTCGACCCGCCTCACTTTCAAAAGCACACAAAAATTCATTAAAGGTGATCTAGGCATTTTCCAGTTCTAACGAAAGTAACGGACAACGATTGATTTTAAATATATAGATTAAAACATTTTATCACAAAAACGTTGTTTTATAATTCAAGCTCTTAAACATACGCGCTTCATTATTTGTTAACCGACTTTAATAGTTTTTTTTAATGAAATGGGCTTTACTTCAAGAGTGGTCCCCTTAAATTTTGAAGAAAAAATACGGCACCCAAGGGTGGAAAGTAGGATATGTATATATATATATATATATATATATATATATATATATATATATATATATATTTTTTTTTTTTAGTTTAAGGAATTTCATACGATATCTTCGCAGATAAAGAGAACCGATTTTAATGATTCTTTTTTTCTTAAATAGGTTTATACTTTAAGTGTGGCCCTATAAAAGTTTGGAGAAAAAATTCCACCTCTAAAGGCTGTAAATAAACTAGGGCCGATGCAGATGGAAAGGTAAAACCTTTTGCTTACCTCATAAACGGAATGGAGTAAAAGTCTAAAGTCATAACTATCTTTATTTCAACAAGAGATTTAATCAAATGGTGTGACATTGCGCAGATGTAAATTAGCGAATTTATTAGATACTAAAAGAAAAAAAATCTAATTCATATTTTTATTGTTTACAAACCTTGTATGCGTTGAGCTATAAATATTGCTGAAAAATTATGTAAATTGGCCTACAGGTTACGGAGGAGATAGATTTCAAAGAATCGTTTTCTTGTGCCATGGGAGCTCCGCTCCAATAACTTCTTTTTTGGCAATTTGAAGTCGGCTTTAACTTTTCATTAAAAGTTATTATTTATGATTCTTTTAAACTATCGTATAATTTACTAGGTGGCAGGGCTCCCTCTCTTCCAAGCCTTCCGACATGTTAGGTACCACTCTCCTACCTATGTTTGGAGCCAAATAGCAGTGCCTGCGTTTCTGGTACTGGTCTGAAGGGTATAGGATCCAGTATAATTACACGCTGTGAGGCATTCCACCTTTGTCTTCAGAAGTTTTTATACATGGTAGAGCCACGCTGCAGCTATATTATGGTTATAGCACGAATGGGTCGGCTCGACCGGGGAAGGACCACGCTCTCACAGAATACCAGCGTAAAATTGCAGCTTAATACTGCTGTGTTTCGTACGGTGACTGTAGAGATCCGGAGACCCTTTTTTACTGGAAACGAGGCATTCCATCTTAGTCTATATCTAGTCTATGGGCCGCAGCATCCACTTACCATCATGTGGACTTTGTGCTCGTTTTGTCTACCTTATTTTATAAAAAAATAAAAGTAAAAAAACTTAATCCACAAAAAAGCTGTGATGATCTTGATAGTTATTTTATTTTATCCTGGTGATCATATTTAGGATACAGGGATAAGATTATAATATTAAATTATTGTATTGTCAACAGTTCTTGATACGAGTGGAAATTTTCAAGTCAGTTGACCGTCCACATATTGGTGAAAATTACGTTAAAAGATTCGGTTACATACATAAATATATACACACGAAGCTGATAAAAGCGTGTTAAAAAGATATCTAATTAGTTTAGCGACAGACACGATCCGCTATGAACTGAATATACAATACACTTCAATTTCTTGATTAAAAACAAATAATATTCTTTCGACGCTCGCGTTCACTTGATTTCCATAAACGTGTTTGGGGAATTTCAGTAAAACAAAGCCTGGAATTGATTACAGCGAAGTGGAAGTGAATTGTGAGGCGAATTACTTAATTTCCTTTTATCGAGATTTGAATTTTAAGCTCCAAGACGAAACTTGATATTTTCCTTTGCTAAAGTACAAAGTAAAAGGAAAGTTTGAAGGTTGTACTCGGATTTCTATGCAAATTGAGGATCCATGATCTGATGTGGCATTGAAACGGTCGCTTGGCTCGTAGAACAGAAAACAACAGGAAAAATTCGCGAAGTTATCTTAATATGCAATCTCAATTTAGAAAAGTCCTTAATTAGAAGAAGCTCGGTATAATTGTACGGTATGTGACTGTCTTATTGCTCTAGTGGTGGTAAACGCTTCTGCTGATAATGTAGTTCTGAGCTCTAATCTTGGGTCTCGAAGTATTGGGTTTCTCCGTCACTAAATTCCCAGTAGTTTTTTTTATAGGACAGGGGGCAAACGAGCATGCGGCTCACCTGATGGTAAGTGATTACCGCCGCCCATGAGCAACTGCAACACCAGGGGAATTGTCCTTGCCTTGTAGAAATCAGTAGGCGGTTTCCTGAAGTTACCTGGAGTCAGCAAATTAGCAGTGTTACATACCCGTGCTTCGAAAAACACGTAAATTTTTCGTATCGGGGTAGGACTATGAAAGTAATGAAATACAAAAAACACCTATGCTTGCACATACACACGTACGCTCTAATCCTTAAATGGTTAGTCAGCCATCTGCGCAGAAGAAGATCGGTTCCGGATCTGTTAAGACTGGCAGCTGTGATTGAAAATTGGTCCATGTTTGTGATTCCGTACAGAAATAAGAGAAAAATAAGAAAAAAAAGACGTTTTGTTTCATATGGATGAACTAACAAAAAAGGATATACATTTTTGTTAAAAAGAGTAATAACAAACTTTTACCGTCTTATTGGAAAATTAGTGTAGTGATTTATTGTTTAAACTATGATTTAGGAAGAGTTTTTCTCACGAAAGAAGTCCTTAAGCCACGGTGCCAGTCTTCGCTAAATTTGATATTTGCTGTCAAATTCCATACATTTCCACAAGACTTATACCGTGAAACAAATTCAAGCATAAACCTAAGACTATACTGAACTGGAGCTACTGTCTGGTGTTTAAACGTTTTTGATTCGGAACATGTTATCTTTGTTGAGGAGATGCTAAATAGATTGATATTTCCCATTTTCTTTCTTTATATTCTTTCACTGCCCATTACAGCATATCAAAACTCCACTGCTGGGGACAGGCCTCCGCCATAGATTGCCTGAAAAGGGAAATATTTGTCATAGTTGTAGTTGTACCTACCTAGATGGACTTCTAGGTAGAAAAATGAGTCACATAGTGAAATATAAATTCATTACATCATAATGAATGATAAACTTTATTTCATGTTGTTCGACTTCTACCTGAGTGAGGTAATTTCGCTTGGAAAACTCAAGGTATTTTTATATTATTCTGCTTTGGTGTATAAACTCAAAAATTTTGAGCACTTTTAAAAGTTTCTTCGTACGTTTTTATATTGTGTTTCTTTTGTAACTTACGCGTAGGGATGAGCCTAAGTGGTACTTAAGTTTACAGTAAGAGTATCTTTATCGTTGCGTATTGGAAATGGATGTAGGATTATTAATTGTGTATAATTTTACATGGTAAAGCTATGCTGCAGCTATAGGTTGTAGCACGAATGGGTCGGCTCGACCGGGGTAGGACCACGCTCTCACAGAATTCTAGCGAAAAATTGCACATCAATGCTCAGAAGCATCGTATGGTGAGTGAGAACCGGAGAAATTAATCTTACGTTTAATTTACCTCTGGTTCTGAAAATACCTCTGTCCTGGGAATAACCAGCAAGAAACCCAGCGGGACTTTAAAAAAAACAGATCGTCATCCACTGTTCCATTATTACAACCTATCAAAATCCACTGCTGAACATAGAACTGACCCATATATGGCTTCATAGGCGGATATCTGCCACATCATAGTATGAATAAGAGAATAGTATGAAAACTAAATTATCTCATCTTTGTAACACTTATTACCAGAAAAATACAATGTGTGGGCTTACATTCAGGTCTTAAAATATTTTTAAACCCATTGGCGGTGATAGGCCTTTTGAAGAACGAATCAGACGGCATCCTTGAAAGAGTTGTCGCTAGTCATTTTTTATAGAATGAGGGTGACAAACGAGCACATAGTCCACCTGATGGTAAGTGGATGCTGTGGCCCATAGATATCTACATTTATTCTCGATTAAAAATCGAAACGCAGATGCGTTGTCACACCTGAGGACTAAAATGGAATGCCTTGTTTCCAGTAAAAAAGGGTCTCCGGATCTCTACACTCACCATACGAAACATAGCTGTATTAAGCTGCTATTTTACGCTGGTATTCTGTGAGAGCGTAGTCCTTCCTCGGTCGAGCCGACCCATTTATGCTACAACCATGATGTAGCTGCGGCGTGGTTATACTACGTACAAATCACGATTGTCAAACGAATTAGTGAGCACAGAGTTGATCCCATCAATTTGTAGGATTTGCGTTCTGTGTTTTCGAATGAACTTTGCACAATCGAAGTCAGAGTCTCGTCAATATCCTATCATGATCTTCATCATTACAGCCATTTACTCATTGCTGATCATTTCCCTTAAACAGGGAATGCTACAAAACTAAATGCATCACCAGTTAAATTAGAATTATTTTAACAATCGACAATTATCAAATTACCGATACGCATTAAAGCATTAAGTTGATATCGCCGAAGCTACTGCATATTATATTGCAAAATTCGGTGTTATATTTCACTTTATCCTAATATATACCAGGACCGTTCCGTCATAATGACATTCACAATACAACAGTGCTAAGATCAAGATCCATTAACTGCTTCAAGATGATTCGGAATCTTGGATTTCTATATGGATTGATTGTGTCTACGAATTGCATGGTTCTGCACCAAGCGCAATTTCCCGTGTACTTACCGATCCAGTTTCAACTGCAGCCGCCGAACTACGACTTTGCTTACGAAGTGAACGACGCCCAAACTGGAGACTTCAAACGACAGCAAGAGAGTCGCAGGGGAGACACTGTTCTGGGTCAGTACTCTCTTCTGCAGCCTGATGGAATTACAAGAACAGTTCACTACCGAGCCGATGACGAAACAGGGTTTAATGCTGTTGTAAAGAATGAAATTAAAGCTACTAATGCGCCATCAGATAAAAAAGAAGAGAATGTTAATGATGGGTCTGAACGACAGACTGATGAAAAGTCTGATGAAAGGCATCAAGAAGAGCAATCTCGACAGTCTCCTGAAGGTCAACAAGTGACAACATCGCCTTTGACCTTAACTCGTACTTCCCTCATCCATCGATCATACACCAGTGGTCATAACTCTTGGATTTAATTACATCTAAAACTGAAACACGCAATCTGAAGTGACGAATAATAGACTGTGCATTACATGTTCTAATCTCAGTTATTTTTATTTTATAATTTTAAATTAGAGTGGTTTCTGCTGACGGACGAAAAGATTTCTATGAAAAAATGGAATTATACAAATCGCATCTGGAACCAATACTGAACTGAACGACAGCATATCGTTAAGTGGATCCTTTCATACCTTGAATGTTTTATATTTTTTTATTATAATATGTGCAAAGCAAATATTCCTCCCTTATTATTTATACCCTTATCCAATACCACACCTTACCACACCGTGTACAGGCGACGTAAGAATATCGGTTAAACAATATTGTCCTGTCCTGGGGGTGTCCACAGAGGGAAACAAACCAAGAGATGGGCGGTGGCATCTTCTCTATGATAACTATAAAATAAAAAAATGCATGGAAATTATGGCACAAACCTCCCTATGAGGCACTTTATGGGGGAGGCGTATGTGAGCTGTGGACTTTTCTAATGCTGTTATGGTAGCAATACCAATACCATATTTTCGTTTTGGCTTGGTGTTTGTGTCTATGTTTTTATTTCGAAAACTAAAAAACAAAGCTCTTGGCTGTGTTATATTAATATATTTACAAAAGACTTTTGGTGTACCATCATCAGCATACAACCGAAATACATAGTTCAGTTCAAAAATGTCATATTCATATAAAAACACACTTTTGACTCATCACAGTTCACTACACGTATAGCGTGTGGGTTTATAACGAACCCTCAAAATTTATTTTGTGTTTTTTTATTTTATTTAATCGTGACATACAGGCATACAGATCATGTGATGGTAAGTGGATGCTGCGGACGGTAGAAACATATCTTACTTTTAGATTAAGAACCAAATACAGATGTGTGGCCGTGGAAGGAGAGGGAGATCTCCCACCGGGCAAGGTGATCAGCCCGGGGAGCGGCCAACGCTCCGTGTGATAGTTCGGACCTATTCTATATAATATACTGTTTTACTTCGGAACTTTGATACCGCGATTTAGGCTTCGATGTGTTTTGATTGTGGCGCAATGACAGCGCCGCCACTCTCCGAAGATCCATGCACTAATTTATGTGTTCAATAAAGAATTATAAATTATAAATTATTACTGAGATAGAGCCGTGGTAGCTCAGTGGTTAACGCTCGCTGTAAATATAACAGAACGCGAGTAACCCGGGTTCGATCCCCGCCGGCACCAATGAAATTGTTAATTGCAATTTTAAGTGCTGATTTACCACGTGCTCGGCGGTGAAGGAAAACATCGTGAGGAAACCTGCATGTCTGAGGAATAAGAAAAAAAATATTTCGAAGACATGTGAAGTTCGTCAACACGCATTTGGGCAGCGCGGCGGACACTTCCTTGCCCTAAACCCTCTCAGAAATGAGGGGAGGCCTGAGCCCAGCAGTGGGACGTATATAGGCTGTAACTTTACTTTACTTTACTGAGATGGAGTAATTTCTCGTTGCTAGACAAAGGTCTCCTGTCTTCGTCCATTGCATTGTGCTGAAATTTCACGCTGGTATTTTGAGAGAGGGTGGTCCTTTCACTGACAACTATTTAATTATTAATTTTTAATTATTACTTCAATCCACTCGTGCTGATGCTGCGGCTGTAATACATCCGAAGCGTAACTCTTTTATTCATGCATTAATTCATTATAGCCTATCAAAAGTCCTCTGTGGAACATGGGCCTTCTCTATAGTGCCTCATAGGGAGTATTTTGTCATAGTTGCAATGCTTGGCACGTGGTTTGACAACCGCAGACTTTTATATTTATAGTTATTAGTGCTGCTGCCCCTTTCGCCTCTTATGACACCCATGGGACGATATCGGGTAGTGGGTATTCTTACACCACCACTACACGATCGAGGGTTATTGGTTTTGAGTTGTTATCAGGAAGATGCTGCCGCTCGTTCCTTGTTTTGGTTTTCACCGTCGTCTTTTACAACTCCCGCGGAAAGTTAAGGGTTGTGAATATTCTTACACCACCACTACAAGGAAAATATTTTAATTATTACATGGTGATAAAGGTTTTCTTATTCATATGCTTTTAATAAAAAATGTTCCTGTTACTTACAAATTCGCCTTCTTTTTTAACCAGTAGCCGTAAGGAAAAGCTCAACTTCGTAATCGCTTTTTAAGACTTTTATATAATACGATTTCATAATAGAGGTCTTGAACGTTGAGACTCCGTCTAGACACGAGGTGGAGCAAATTCTAGGATAAGTGTGCGGTTGTGAGATGCTCTTAAGTGGAGTCTAGAATGAACTTTTCACATTATTAACGAACGCCTTCATGAGGAATCAAAAGTATTCAATGTATGACTTTATATTTACTTGTAGTATAAACGATAACCGAAAACCGAAAATTTACTTGTATTAAGAATGATAAACGTACACACAGTCCACCTGATCTTGAGTGGATGCTGTGGCTTATAGACTACTAAACTTAATTCTCATTTATGAATCAAAATGCAGATAGATGCATTGTCACCCCTGTGTACTGATATGGAATGCCTCGTTCGTATTAAAAGGGGTCTCCGTTAGTTTGTACTCGTTTGTCATACTTGAATTAAAAATATAAAATATTGCTTAATAACTTACTACATATTGTTTTAATAGCCATAATGTCCTCCAGAGCGAACTTCAGTCACGGCGACCGGCCAAACGACACGACCGGAGAGAAATTAGATTAAAGACTTTACGTCATTTCCGAGGCACGGGGTTGAAACACCGTCAATTTCCTGACTCCGGCCTGGTACTGCGAATTTCTCAACACAAAAATACAATAACTATTTTTTTCGGTCCGACCCGGGATTTGAACCCGGGTTTTCATTAAAACTGGGAATAAATATCTCTATCAGTCTTCTTAAGTGTAACGTCTAGCTTAAGACCTTTGTGAAGAGCGTTCGATGGAGGGTATAGTGATATTTTATTAACACATTTTACTAACTCGAATGCCATCTTAGTCCTCAGGGGTGACAACGTATCTGAATTTTTATTTTTAATCGAGGATAAATGTAGATGTCTATGGGCCACAGCATCCGTTTACCGTGAGATAGACTGTGTGTTCACTTGTCACCTTTATCCTACATAAAAAAACAGTTTATTAATTGATCTCCCTATGAGCTAGAAATTTGAAATTTTGAACATAGTTCAGAATCGCATGAAAATGTAAAAATATGTTGGTACATGAAACATTTTTAATAAATTTTTTATTTTCTCTTTTAGTTACTTGACTACAATCATTGGTGGTAATAGTGATAAAGTCCTGAATAGTAAATCACGCTGTATTAGCGTAACGATAGCCTAGACACTCTTGCTTTGAACATCGGAAAGACAGACGCTGGCAAATTACACCTTTGTTGTAAGCATTACTAGAGACGTAGTATACCGTTTATTTCGAATGCGTTGAATGTCGACATCAAGGGTTGGTTTTTTTTATAGCATTGGGTGACAAACGAGCACACAGTCTATCTGAAGGTATGTGGATGCTGTGGCCCATAGACATCCACATTTATACTTAATTAAGAATCAAAATGCAAATGCGCTGTCACGTCTGAGGACTATGACAGAATTCCTTGATTTCAGTGAAAAGGGTTTCCGGATCTCTACACTCACTATGTCTACATATATGAAACACGTGAGAGCGTAGTCCTGCCACGGTCGAATCGACCCATTCGGCTACTACTATGATATAGGTAGCTGCAGCGTGGCTCTACCACGTACAAAACTATGTACGAGTTGGTTGTGTCAGGTAGCTGCAGCGTGGCTCTACCACGTACAAAACTACGTACGAGTTGGTTGTGTTAGGTAGCTGCAGCGTGGCTCTACCACGTACAAAACTACGTACGAGTTGGTTGTGTTAGGTAGCTGCAGCGTGGCTCTACCACGTACAAAACTATGTACGAGTTGGTTGTGTTAGGTAGCTGCAGCGTGGCTCTACCACGTACAAAACTACGTACGAGTTGGTTGTGTTAGGTAGCTGCAGCGTGGCTCTACCACGTACAAAACTACGTACGAGTTGGTTGTGTTAGGTAGCTGCAGCGTGGCTCTACCACGTACAAAACTACGTACGAGTTGGTTGTGTTAGGTAGCTGCAGCGTGGCTCTACCACGTACAAAACTACGTACGAGTTGGTTGTGTTAGGTAGCTGCAGCGTGGCTCTACCACGTACAAAACTACGTACGAGTTGGTTGTGTTAGGTAGCTGCAGCGTGGCTCTACCACGTACAAAACTACGTACGAGTTGGTTGTGTTAGGTAGCTGCAGCGTGGCTCTACCACGTACAAAACTACGTACGAGTTGGTTGTGTTAGGTAGCTGCAGCGTGGCTCTACCACGTACAAAACTATGTACGAGTTGGTTGTGTTAGGTAGCTGCAGCGTGGCTCTACCACGTACAAAACTACGTACGAGTTGGTTGTGTTAGGTAGCTGCAGCGTGGCTCTACCACGTACAAAACTACGTACGAGTTGGTTGTGTTAGGTAGCTGCAGCGTGGCTCTACCACGTACAAAACTACGTACGAGTTGGTTGTGTTAGGTAGCTGCAGCGTGGCTCTACCACGTACAAAACTACGTACGAGTTGGTTGTGTTAGGTAGCTGCAGCGTGGCTCTACCACGTACAAAACTACGTACGAGTTGGTTGTGTTAGGTAGCTGCAGCGTGGCTCTACCACGTACAAAACTATGTACGAGTTGGTTGTGTTAGGTAGCTGCAGCGTGGCTCTACCACGTACAAAACTATGTACGAGTTGGTTGTGTTAGGTAGCTGCAGCGTGGCTCTACCACGTACAAAACTACGTACGAGTTGGTTGTGTTAGGTGGCTGCAGCGTGGCTCTACCACGTACAAAACTATGTACGAGTTGGTTGTGTTAGGTAGCTGCAGCGTGGCTCTACCACGTACAAAACTACGTACGAGTTGGTTGTGTTAGGTGGCTGCAGCGTGGCTCTACCACGTACAAAACTATGTACGAGTTGGTTGTGTTAGGTGGCTGCAGCGTGGCTCTACCACGTACAAAACTACGTACGAGTTGGTTGTGTTAGGTGGCTGCAGCGTGGCTCTACCACGTACAAAACTATGTACGAGTTGGTTGTGTTAGGTAGCTGCAGCGTGGCTCTACCACGTACAAAACTACGTACGAGTTGGTTGTGTTAGGTAGCTGCAGCGTGGCTCTACCACGTACAAAACTACGTACGAGTTGGTTGTGTTAGGTAGCTGCAGCGTGGCTCTACCACGTACAAAACTACGTACGAGTTGGTTGTGTTAGGTAGCTGCAGCGTGGCTCTACCACGTACAAAACTACGTACGAGTTGGTTGTGTTAGGTAGCTGCAGCGTGGCTCTACCACGTACAAAACTATGTACGAGTTGGTTGTGTTAGGTAGCTGCAGCGTGGCTCTACCACGTACAAAACTACGTACGAGTTGGTTGTGTTAGGTGGCTGCAGCGTGGCTCTACCACGTACAAAACTACGTACGAGTTGGTTGTGTTAGGTAGCTGCAGCGTGGCTCTACCACGTACAAAACTACGTACGAGTTGGTTGTGTTAGGTAGCTGCAGCGTGGCTCTACCACGTACAAAACTACGTACGAGTTGGTTGTGTTAGGTAGCTGCAGCGTGGCTCTACCACGTACAAAACTACGTACGAGTTGGTTGTGTTAGGTAGCTGCAGCGTGGCTCTACCACGTACAAAACTACGTACGAGTTGGTTGTGTTAGGTGGCTGCAGCGTGGCTCTACCACGTACAAAACTACGTACGAGTTGGTTGTGTTAGGTAGCTGCAGCGTGGCTCTACCACGTACAAAACTACGTACGAGTTGGTTGTGTTAGGTGGCTGCAGCGTGGCTCTACCACGTACAAAACTATGTACGAGTTGGTTGTGTTAGGTAGCTGCAGCGTGGCTCTACCACGTACAAAACTACGTACGAGTTGGTTGTGTTAGGTAGCTGCAGCGTGGCTCTACCACGTACAAAACTACGTACGAGTTGGTTGTGTTAGGTAGCTGCAGCGTGGCTCTACCACGTACAAAACTACGTACGAGTTGGTTGTGTTAGGTAGCTGCAGCGTGGCTCTACCACGTACAAAACTACGTACGAGTTGGTTGTGTTAGGTAGCTGCAGCGTGGCTCTACCACGTACAAAACTACGTACGAGTTGGTTGTGTTAGGTAGCTGCAGCGTGGCTCTACCACGTACAAAACTACGTACGAGTTGGTTGTGTTAGGTAGCTGCAGCGTGGCTCTACCACGTACAAAACTACGTACGAGTTGGTTGTGTTAGGTAGCTGCAGCGTGGCTCTACCACGTACAAAACTACGTACGAGTTGGTTGTGTTAGGTAGCTGCAGCGTGGCTCTACCACGTACAAAACTACGTACGAGTTGGTTGTGTTAGGTAGCTGCAGCGTGGCTCTACCACGTACAAAACTACGTACGAGTTGGTTGTGTTAGGTAGCTGCAGCGTGGCTCTACCACGTACAAAACTACGTACGAGTTGGTTGTGTTAGGTAGCTGCAGCGTGGCTCTACCACGTACAAAACTATGTACGAGTTGGTTGTGTTAGGTAGCTGCAGCGTGGCTCTACCACGTACAAAACTATGTACGAGTTGGTTGTGTTAGGTAGCTGCAGCGTGGCTCTACCACGTACAAAACTATGTACGAGTTGGTTGTGTTAGGTAGCTGCAGCGTGGCTCTACCACGTACAAAACTATGTACGAGTTGGTTGTGTTAGGTAGCTGCAGCGTGGCTCTACCACGTACAAAACTACGTACGAGTTGGTTGTGTTAGGTAGCTGCAGCGTGGCTCTACCACGTACAAAACTACGTACGAGTTGGTTGTGTTAGGTGGCTGCAGCGTGGCTCTACCACGTACAAAACTATGTACGAGTTGGTTGTGTTAGGTAGCTGCAGCGTGGCTCTACCACGTACAAAACTACGTACGAGTTGGTTGTGTTAGGTAGCTGCAGCGTGGCTCTACCACGTACAAAACTACGTACGAGTTGGTTGTGTTAGGTAGCTGCAGCGTGGCTCTACCACGTACAAAACTACGTACGAGTTGGTTGTGTTAGGTAGCTGCAGCGTGGCTCTACCACGTACAAAACTACGTACGAGTTGGTTGTGTTAGGTAGCTGCAGCGTGGCTCTACCACGTACAAAACTACGTACGAGTTGGTTGTGTTAGGTGGCTGCAGCGTGGCTCTACCACGTACAAAACTACGTACGAGTTGGTTGTGTTAGGTAGCTGCAGCGTGGCTCTACCACGTACAAAACTACGTACGAGTTGGTTGTGTTAGGTGGCTGCAGCGTGGCTCTACCACGTACAAAACTATGTACGAGTTGGTTGTGTTAGGTAGCTGCAGCGTGGCTCTACCACGTACAAAACTACGTACGAGTTGGTTGTGTTAGGTAGCTGCAGCGTGGCTCTACCACGTACAAAACTACGTACGAGTTGGTTGTGTTAGGTAGCTGCAGCGTGGCTCTACCACGTACAAAACTATGTACGAGTTGGTTGTGTTAGGTAGCTGCAGCGTGGCTCTACCACGTACAAAACTATGTACGAGTTGGTTGTGTTAGGTAGCTGCAGCGTGGCTCTACCACGTACAAAACTACGTACGAGTTGGTTGTGTTAGGTAGCTGCAGCGTGGCTCTACCACGTACAAAACTATGTACGAGTTGGTTGTGTTAGGTAGCTGCAGCGTGGCTCTACCACGTACAAAACTATGTACGAGTTGGTTGTGTCAGGACACTGTACTGTATGATAGTGTTTTTCTCACGACCGTCGAACGCCTCCCCGCGCTGTATACTCAACACTTGGCTACTCCATTTCATATTATCCTTCAAGGAAAAAATATATTCAAAAAAGCTAAAGATCCGAACCATATTATATTTCTAATATAATACTAGAAATACTACTCAGAATACTCCTGTCAAAGAGTATAGAGTTAGAAATGCCTATGACCTTTTAGCGTTGTGCTGCAACACTTAACCGTTAGGCTACGTTTGATTTTGATTAAATTATCGAATGCTTCACGCTGGTATCACCTAATCATATTTTTCTCCGTGTCATCCGACATAGATTGACGACCTCCCGTCGCGCGCAATATGTGTCAGACACGCTGATGGACCACCGCCTCGGATAATTTGTCATTAAGCAAATTAGCGCCGGGGAAATTGATTAACTGTGCTTGTTTGTACACAGCGGTGGAACAGAAAGAAACATATGACGATGACTTAAATAATATATTATTTTTATATTCAGTGTAAAGGTTGTACGGTCGATTCGGATTTTTTTTTAATAGGATAGGGTGACAAACGAGCACACAGTCCACCTGATGTTAAGTCGTTGCTGTGGCCCATAGACATCTACATCTATTCTCGATTACGAATGAAAATACAGACGCGTTGTCACCCGTGAGGACTAAGATGGAATGCCTCATTTTCAGTAAAAAAGGGTCTCCGGTTCTCTACACTCACCATACGAAACACAGTAGCATTAAACTACCATTTCACGCTGGTATTCTGTGAGAGCGTGGTCCTTCCCCGATCGAGCCGACCCATTCGTGCTACAAATATACATATAATATAACTGCAGCATGGCTCTACCACATACAATTTTCCGGATTCAAACGTTACGTCACGTATCACTTTTAAGTCTTTAATCTAATTTCTGTCCGGTCGTGTCGTTTGACCGGTCGCCGTGACCGAAGTTCGCTCTGGAGGACATTAATGCTATTAAAACAATATGTAGTAAATTATTACGCAATATTATATATTTATAATTCAAGTATGACAAACGAGTTTAAAGAGAACGGAGACCCCTTTTACTAGAAACAAGGCATTCCATATCAGTTCACAGGGGTGACTATGCATCTATCTGTATTTTAATACATAAATGAGGAAGAAAGATTGATAGTGATATTTAATCCCAGTTTTTATGAGAACCCGGGTTCAATCCCGGGTCGGTCCGAAATAAAATAGTTATTGAATTTTTCTATTGAGCAATTCGCAGCAGCAGTTCGGAGTCAGGAAGTTGACGGTGTTCCACCCCCGTGCCTCGGAAATCACGTAAAGTCGTTAATCTAATTTCTCTCCGGTCGTGTCGTTTAACTGGTCGCCGTGACCGAAGTTCGCTCTGAAGGACATTATTACTATTAAAACAATACGTAGTAAGTTATTAAGCAACAAATTTTTTAATTCAAGTATGACAAACGAGTATAAAGAGAACGGAGACCCCTTTTATTAGAAGCGGGGCATTCCATATCAGTGCTTAGGGGTGACAACGCATCTGCATTTTGATTCTTAAATGAGGATAAAGTTTAGATGTCTATAAGCCACAGCATCCATTCACCATCAGGTGCACCGTGTGTACGTTTGTCACCCTTATTATATAAAAGAATACAAGTAAATATAAAGTCATACATTGAATACTTTTGATTCCTCTTAAAGGCCTACGTTAATAATGTGAAAAGTTCTTTCTAGACTTCACTTAAGAGTACCTCACAACCGCACACTTATCCTAGAATTTGCTCCACCTCGTGTCTAGACGGAGTCTCAACGTTCAAGACCTGTATTATGAAAGCGTATTATATAAAAGTTTTAAAAAGCGATTACGAAGTTGAGCTTTTCCTTACGGCTACTAGTTAAAAAAGAAGGCGAATTTGCAAGTAACAGGAACATTTTTTATTAAAAGCATATGAATAAGAAAACCTTTATCACCATGTAATAATTAAAATATTTTCCTTGTAGTGGTGGTGTGAGAATATCCACTACCCTTATCTTTCCGCGGGAGTTGTAAAAGACGACGGTGAAAACCAAAACAAGAAACGGGAGGCAGCATCTTCCTGATAACAACTCAAAACCAATAACCCTCGATCGTGTAGTGGTGGTGTAAGGATACCCACTACCCCATATCGTCCCATGCGTGTCATAAGAGGCGAAAGGGGGAAACTGAAACAAGAGATGGGCAGTAGCACATTCCTAATAACTATAAATATAAATGACACTCTCTGACGTCTGCTGGTTGTCAACCCACGTGCACAAGCGTGGCAACTATGGCAATACTCCCTGTGAGGCACTCTTTAGAGAAGGACCATGTTCAGTAGTGGAGTTTTACAGGCTGTAACGGATAGATGAATAATAATCCGCTTACCAAACGTGTCCATTAACGGGAAGATATGGAGCAATCAGTGGGGAAAACCTAAGTTCCACAGAGGACTTTTGATATGCGATAATAAATTAATGAATGAACAAAAGACGAAAGAAGACGCAATTATTAACAACACAAAACAAATTTAAAATGGCATGGTACCGATCACCTCATTCCTGGGGATTATTGTCATCCATAAAGTATAAGTCAGATAGATAGACAAGACGTGTCAGCTTTTTCACAGGGCAAAGGGCAAAAAAAAATAAACCAAGAACAGAACTGTTGCCGCTTAGAAATCTTGCATAACAGCGGTTGGTAAATTTTATCAAGTATTCCCTTTGCCGAATACGTGAGCCTTGTTCAAAGTAGGCCGCTCAAAAGGAGGCCTTTGATTTTTGCGCACTTGAGATTTGCCACTAAAATGAAAATGAAACAATTTGTTTTACAGTTAGTGAAAATGTATTAAAGTTTAAGATAAAGTTACGGCCTATATTCGTCCCACTTCTGGACACAGGCCTCCCCTCATTTCTGAGAGGGTTTTAGGGCAAGGAAGTGTCCTCTGCGCTGCCCCAATGCGTGTTGGCGAATTTCATATGTCTTCGAAATATTTTTTTATTTCTCGGACATGCAGTGTTCCTCACGATGTTTTCCTTCAGTAATTCAGCATCAAAGTAAATCAGTGCTTAAAACTGCAATTAACAATTTCATTGGTGCTGGCGGGGATCGAACCCGGGTTGCTCGCGTACTGTGAAATTTACAGCGAGCGCTAACCTTCTGAGCTACCGCGGCTCCAGTGGAAAATATATTACTGCATATAAAATATGTAAAGGACACAGAATACCAGCGTAAAATAGCACTTTAAGCTGCTTTGTTTCGTATGGTGAGTGTAGAGAACCGGAGAGCCTTTTTACTGGAAATGAGGCATTTCATCTTAGTCCTCATTGGTGACACGTATCTGAATTTTTATTTTTAATCGAGGATAAATGTAGATGTCTATGGGCCACAGCATCCACTTACCATCAGGTGGACTGTGCGCTCGTTTGCCACCCTTATTCTTGTTCTATTTATATATAAAAACTACTAAACGATTGGTTTGAAAGTTAGTGAAAATGTACTTCTCCATATAAAGTACGTACAGTAAGAGCATGTACTGGATGATCTTTTTTTTTTGTCTGGAAATAAATAGGGCTGGAAATAATAGACTTCAACGGAATTATAAGCTTATGGCACTGATATTTTACATTTATTTTTATTCTACATTAACATATTATGAAATTGATCTATCAATAAGTACTAGTAATTGGGTACGTATTATTTTAATTTCGATTGTTTTTCCTCGATTTAGTACCGAAAGTTTATTTCAAATTAGTAGTAAGTATTTATTGATAAATTATTGTCATAAAATGTTAACGTGAAATAAAAATAAAACATTGTAAAATATCAGTGCCTAACCGGGCTTCTATTCCGTTCACCAGTTACACCCTATTTTTTTCTAGACGATAAAAAAATCACCCAGTATACGTCCCACAGCTGATCAGAGGCCTCTTGTTTCTGACGGCGTTCTGTAGCATTTACAAGTCGCAACTGCAGTTAAAAATACAGTTCAATGTTGGCAGACTTCACATGTCTTCGAAAATTTTTTCATTACTGTTCAGAGCAACCTTCTCACAAAAATAAATCGAAAAAAGTAATGCTCTCTAAACAAGCATATGATACAGTTTTTAAAAGCGTGTACTCTCCGATAAATTGATCTTAGTTTGACGAGTAATTACTGTGGTAGTGTACCTAATTTTGTTGGATTAAAGTGGTGACAGAAATTGAACCTGGGTCGCTCGCGTGCTGTAAAATTTACAGTGGTCGCTTAGCGCCTGGTCTACCACAGCTCCCATAACTACGTTTTTTTATAGGAGAGGGGGAAACGAGCATACTCACTTGAGGGGGCTCACCTGATGGTAAGTGATTACCGCCGCCCATTAACAACTGCAACACCAAGGGAATTGCAGATGCGTTGCCGGTAAAAAGGATTAGGTTCTTTTCTTGAAGGTCCCTAAGTCGTATCGGTCCGGAAAAATCTATGGTAGTAGTCGATTCCACAAGGAAGTTGTGCGAGGGAGAAAACTTCTTTTCAATCACACGGTGGTGGACCGCCAGTTATCCAGATGATATGGATTGTAATTTGTAACGCGAGTTTTGAGTAGTATTCTATAAGGTTAAACTGAAAAACTGCATCAGTACAAGAATGACACTACATCTTGCGCAGTTTTATGCATTGCAGCTACATTATGGTTGTAGCACGAGTGGTTCGGCGCGGGGCCGGGGAAGAACCACGTTTTCACAGAATACCAGCGTAAAATAGTAGCGTAATGCTGCCTGCTTGCGTATGGTGAGTGTAGAGAACTGGAGGCCCCTTTTTACTGTAAACGAGGCACTACATCTTATTTCTCAGGGATAACAACGCGACTACATTTGGATTCTTAATTGAGGATAGACGTAGATGTCTATGGGCCACAGCATCCACTTCCGTTAAATGGACTATGTGCGTGTTTTTAATTGCTATATAAAAGTTGATGTTGCTGTGTTTCCGTACTGGAATCCATCATCCTCCTTTCTCTTATCCAAAAAAAGGGGAAAGTGGTTTCGAGCTGTCGTTTTGCACGAGAATGCACCAAATGTTCACAAGAGTCAAGTTGCGATGGCTTCCTTATACAAGTGCGGCTACGAAAGTTTAAACCACTTTTGTATAGTCTAGATTAGGTTCCTTTGGATTATTATTTGTTCTCAAATATGAAAAAAGAGCTTCGGGAAAAGAAATTTACAGATGATAAAGAAGTGAAGTCGGCTATTTTTGCCTATTTTGAAAATAGGCAAAAATAAAAATAACGGTCTGAGAAGCGTATTAGGGTTAAAAGAGAATATGTGAGAAGAAAAAATAATTTCATGTTTCATTTCACCCCCTTTCCCTTTCATTCCGCGGACTTTCCGACCTCCCTTCGCAGATGTCTATGGGTAAAAGCGACTACTTACCATCAGGTGGACAGTGTGCTCGTTTGTGACCATTGTCTCTTTTTTTCAAAGATAACAAAGCTACATTTTAAATTATCTAGCTGGTTTAACAGTAAAAAAATTACTTCACTTACTTAAGAATATAATGGCAAAAATCTAGCAGTAAGATGCTAATAAAGAGATACTGTTATTTTTTAATGAAAATTAAATGTTACATAAAAAAATTGTTTAGAAAAGTATCAAAGATACTATAAAGATAAATTTAAGGAAAAAAAAGATGTTATAACAGTCTTTGTTTCCTCGGTAACGGTCTTCTTTCATCAGCAGTACATTATGGCAACCTGTGTAGGAACTGATGGATAACGGAAGTGTGTGTAACGGTCAAGGGCGTCGGAGTCACCTGTTGATCGTTAGGACTATGCCTCGGTTGTTCCGCTTGAGACCTCTCATCGGGCTGTCTTCCAGATCCATCATCAGCAGCCTCTTGTCTATTGGACGGGACGTTGTTAGGTCTACCTATGTTGTTCACTACCGCGTTAAATCCTGTGTGATCATCAGCTCTGTAGTCTACTGTTCTTGTTACTCCGTCGGGCTGCAGAAGAGAATAGTGACCCAACACAACGTCTGCTCGCCGACTCTCTTGTTGTCTCTTGAAGTCTCCAGTGTGGGGGTCGTTCACTTCATAAGCGAAATTGTAGCTAGGCGTCCGCTCTTGATACTGGGTTGGTAGATACAGTGGAGTTTGGTGCAACACCATGCAGGTCGCAGATAAGATTAGAACGGAAAATATTACCAGTTTCTGGATCATCTTGAACGTTTCTCGATGTTGTCTTCACAACTACTGTGTTGAGTTTGATTGATTGGTGTATCGGGCTTAGCATTTATATTGAGTGAAGTGAAATATAATATTGCGTTTCGAAGTGAATGCAATATGGTGCATTTGAAATTCGATAGCGAAAGATGTGGGTACGACCCTGAAGGTACCTTTGAACTTTTGTCTATTTATAGTAGTATGGACTTTATAGATAATAATAGCCCCTGGTTTTTCTAATTTCTTTTGTGTAGTTAATTGTTTAAATATTATGTTAAACAATTAACTACATAGTTGTAACCTGTTCTTTTATCAAAAAAACTGTCCCGTTAGGTCTCTTGCTAGTTCTTCTCAGGAGAGAAGTATTTTCCGAACCAGTGGTAAATTAAATATAAGAATGACTTTCGATAAGTACTATTTATTGGAGCGGAGCTCCTATGGCGAAAGAAAACGATTCATTGAAGTCTATCTCCTCCGTAACCCGTAGGCCAATTAACATAATTTTTTCGGCTATATTTGTAGCTCATCAACAAGCAGACAAGGTTAAAAATTAGATAAAAATATGAATTTGATTTTTTTTTCTTTTACTATCTAATTAATTCGCTAATTTACATCCGTGCAATGTTACAACATTTGATTGAATCTTTTGTTAAAATAAAGATAGTTATGACTTAAGACTTTTACTCCACACTGTTTATGATGCTAGTGAAAGGTTTTATATTGCTGTGTAGTGGTAGCATAACAGAGAAAGAAAGAAATAGTAATGAGGTATTCGTAGGCAGAACCCACAGCACGTATTGTGCTGAATACAATAAATTAGAGACAAACAAAAACCTTTAAACGTGTTGTGAAGTCAGCACGCACTGGACCAGCGCTGTGGACTAATTTCTCCACACCCTTACCGTTACAGCCTTTGAAAGTGCACTGCTGAACATCGGCCTCTCCCACAGATCGTCTCACAGGGGGGATATTTACCACAGTTGCCACGCATGGCAACTGGGGTTGCAGTTGCAGTTTTTTATTTTTAACCTTTATTAGAAAGAAACTATTGTTCATCTCCCGATTTGATTCTCTCTGTCGCCTCTGACGACATCTACGGGATGATATGGTGTAGTGGATGTTCTTACACCGTCATAACACGGCTCGTTATTGCTCCATAACCCTCTCAAAAATAAAAAAATTGCCTGTGCCCAGCTGTGGGACTTATATTCACTGAAACTTTAATTTGCCTTTAGTATTACCATCATAAAAACAAACTTTTTTCTTAGTTTGATTTAATCCACAGTTAAATCTTTAGTAACTAAAGTATATTTCTTTCAAAATGGAACTTTTTACAGGGGGATAAATACAAGAGGAGTCAGACGGTTAAGAACGCCTTAAAAATACATTGATTTCTTTCCTCTGAATTTTTATAATACACTCAAACAACAAAATTGGCTGAATAACAAAATAATTAATTTTGATAAAAATGATTTCTTTCATATAAAAGGCATGTACATTTTTATACGTGGCAAAGCCACGCTGCTAATATGGTTTTAGCACGAATGGGTCGGCTTGACCGGGGAAGGACCACATTCTCACAGAAAACCAGCGTAATACTGCTATGTTTCGTGTGGTGAGTGGAGAGATCTGGAGACCCTTTTTTACTGAAAACGAGGCATTCCATCATAGTCCTCAGGGGTGACAACTCATCTGCGTTTTGATTCTTAATCGAGAATAAATGTAGATGTCTATGCGCCACAGAATCCACTTACCATCAGGTGGACTGTGTGCTCGTTTATCACCCATATTCTATAAAAAAATGAACACCTCGGAGGAGTCACTCTCTATGCTGTAGATCAAGAACAAATAGGTGTCTTACTGAAATTTCCAATGCTTTCACTTTGTTGACCATATACCGGAATTTACCGGAAAATAAAATAATGGTTTTACTTTAAATAAAAGATATCGCATAAATTCCTTGTTGTATACATCTTACTGTTTTTTTTTTCTTAGTCTAAAAGTAAAAATACTATATTTCGAGAACTATCCGGCGGCACGAACGTGAGGAGCATAGCGGCTCTTTTTCACTCCATTTTCTTTTAAAAATAAAACTATTAATGCCATAGATTACCAGCATGAAATAGTAGAAGAATGCTGCTGTTATTCGTGTGGTGATGAAAATCGGACACCCTCCTTACTGATAACGAAGAATTCCATCTAAGTACTCAGGAGTGACAATGCATTGCATGAATTTTTTATCGAGGATAGATAGATGTAGGTGTCCATTTGAAACAACATCCACTTACCATCAGGTGAGCTATCACCCTGCATCAGAAAAAATAACATTAGAAAGTTAAACTTTAACTGAGATGCCTACGGGACACAGCATTAATTTACCATCGGGTGAACTGACACCCTACCTACACCAAATAAAAATAACATAACAAAGGTAAATTTAAACTCAGCCCAGTCTATTCATCATATTGAATGTTCACAAACTTTCCACCATTATAACAATACCGTTTCAGAGTTTCTAATTTTGAATGTCTGTTTAAGTTACGATAAACTCCCCCGTCTCGCGTGTTCGTTAAATAAGTAATTTCCATCTGTAGACGACCTCGCTGGGTTATACTGTGCCATCTAGCGTGACTTATCTCTCTAGTAGTTAAAATGGAATTACGTAGCAGCTGCTCTATCACATGACCTTACTTAAATAATAGACAGAAATAAAATGACCTTTGTCTGTAAAGTTCAATTACAAAGAAACAATTTTTTTATTTATATGCATTGTTTATGTTGAACCACACTAGAATAGGGTATTCCACAAATTTTCAAAAAGTGTTTTAAATGAATCCTAGAGTGATAATGTAGCACTATAATATTTGTATAAATTGTTTAAAACCGAGTAGTGCCATAAACATTACTTTTAATCTATCGTTTTAAATTATTGTCGCGTAGAAAACGCTAGATTCAAGTCCCAACCGATTTAAATGTAAGAAATACTTGGTTAAAACTGGCAAGAAGATACCCGAACATACATTGTCTACAAAAACTAGACTATTCTTCTGTGAAGATCATTTTGATGTAAATATGACTTATATTTAACTATCGTTTATACAAAACAAAACATCATGAGGTGAAGGGTATCACAAGTCAAATTTTGTAATAAATTACGTTAACTTGGATATTATGACTAATGATTGTAATTATAGATAAACTAAACTATAATAGCTACTAAACTATGTTTTATCAAAATACACTCTGACCTGGTATTGTGTTTTTGTATAAACAAAAGTTGGTAATAGTTACTTACATTGATGTTTTAACAATCCTCAACTCAGCAAAACAAAAATTAGGATGCAAAAATATTTGCCACCATCAATTTATTTATCCTTGGTAGGTTAGTACTTTCTGGTTTTACGAATTAGTATAAAATTTATAATTCAATTTTATAAATAGAAATCAATCTTCCTCGTTTACGTTTTACAAAATCTATCATAAATATATATTTTTTGATTCTTTTACATGGTGTAAATATTATAATATAATAGGTATTATGGTAGCAGCACGAATTGGTCGGGGAATGACCACGCTTTCACAGAATACCAGAGTACAATAGCCAGCCCAATTCTGTTGTATTTCGTATTGTGAGTGTTTAGAGAACCAGAAACGCTTTGTTTTATAGAATAAGGATGACAAACGAGCACACAGTCCACCTGGTGGTTAGTGGATGCTGTGGCCCATAGACATCTACATTTACCCACGATTAAGAATCAAAACGCAGATGATTTGTCTTAGAACCATGAGGACTAAGATGAAATGACTCGTTTCCAGTAAAAATGGGTCTCCGGATCTCGACACTCACTATACGAAACACAGCAGTATCGAGCTGCTATTTTACGCTGATATTCTGTGAGAGCGGTGTCCTTCCCCGATCGAGCCGACACATTTTCGTGCTAGAACCATAATATAGCTGCCGCGTGGCTCTGACTGACTACAACTTTTTAACTGGTAACGAGGCATTGTATCTTAATCCTCAGAGGATCAGTGACAAATTAGCCCCCATTGACAGATTTTTTAAATAAAGTTTCGGGAATAAACAAGGCGTGTATTATTATAAAAAGGCTACATTATTTCAAACAAGGCCAGTCCCTATGACGTGTGTGATGATGACGATGGAAATGTTGTTGTGTGTACGTGTAAAAGAAGTATTATAATATTAATAAATAATTCATTTATTATAATAACCCTATCAAAAGTTCACTGCTGAACATAGGCCACTATTTTGCCGGTTATAGAGGGGGATATTTCCATGTTTGTTAGGCGTTTTTTGTTATATTATAGTTATATGTCTCCTCTTTCACTTTCTCTCTATTGCCTCTCACGACACCCAGGGAATAATATGGATATTAGATTTTTTGATGCCGCCACCACACTGCATCATCATTTCACAAGACCACTGCTAAACAGGCCTCTGCCAAGGAATGCCACAAAGCACGGTCCTGGGCCGTTTGGTTTGGATATGTCGTTTACTCTAGTTCTATTGCGGATATCCTTGCTTTTAAGTCTATCACGCAGACAAACCTCGATCATAGCCCTCTCCATACGCCTGAACGACCTTAAGCTTCCTCGTCGGTCAGCAGTGAAGGATCACGTCCAGATCTATAGGTCATCACTGGCAACACGCATTGGTTGGAAAATCTTGTTTTGAAGTTTTGAGTTATGTCTAACAAGAAGATGTGTCGTTATCTGCCGAACGCTACCAGCTGAGTTGAATCCGTCAATTGAAGAGGTCAAACAAGAGGGTTGAAGTTGGACTTACTTAGTCGGATTATTTGTCCCAGGTAAAAATACTCTTCAAAAACTTCGAGCTTACTACGCTTCCATTACGCTTGCTCCTAACAACTACCGGCACAGGGTTGACATTGACGTGACAGATGTGATATATGATTCGGGAGGCTGGAAGTTGTGTAGTCTGCGTGCGAGACAATTCGTGATGACTAGAAAACAGCACGTAGATGCGGTTCAGAAGGGAAATCGGTCTATAGTTCTTCAACAGAGCGTTGTCGCCTTTCTTGAAGAACAAGACCATTGCACTCCTGCTCCACGCCTCCGGGGTAGTGACACCATTGAGACGGAATCAAAGAGTTTATGAAGAACTTCAAGTTCATGTTTTCCACCCGCTTTCAAAAGCCCCGCTATAATGCCATCCTCGCCCGGGGGTCCTTGCCGTTTGTAAGGTGACGGAGAGGAATTCTAATCTCGCTCAGACTGACTTAGGCGATATCATCAAAGTAGTGTCGGATAAGACTTCCTCGAGGATCGTTACTCACACTTTCGTGTTCTGATCAATTCTACAATCTAAGCTCTATCAATCGATCAATTCTACTATCTAGGCTCTTTTACTCAAAAAAAAAAACAACGTCGATTGCCGCGAACCGCATCAAAATCGCGTGATTCGTTCGAGAGATACTGTTGTGGAAAGAAATCTCGAAAAAGTGTTTTTTTTTTTTCAAAAAAACTTGAAAAATTTCCGTAGAATCAATTTTTTTTGTAATAGGCCTTTTTGTTCGTGAAATATTCAATATAAAAAAACGTTGCTTTACAAGATTTAAAAAAAGTCGTGATTTTAAATAAGTGGAATTTGAATCGCTTTGATATTGAAATTAGCGGGAAGTTTCAGGGATGGCTTACAGGGTCAACCGATTTTTTCAATATAGATTACATGTAAAGCTTATTGAAAGTCATTTTTTACCTTTGCCACTGGTTAAAAAAAACCTATGTCATTATTTTAATTTTATAATATGAAAGGTTGTGTAAACTATTCACAAAATGTATTTGGAAGCAGTTTGGAAGAGACCACCTCATTGCCATTTCATTTAGTATCTACCATGTATTCATTTATATTATGATTACACTCAGCTGCTAATCAGAAGTTTCTGGAAGATATAGAGTGCTAGTATAACAGGCTGTAAAGCATTACATCTTAGACGTCAGAGGTGACAACGCATTTGTTGTATAACGTTGGTAACCATGGGCAGCTGTAGGCACTTAAGGATGACTGTAATTACGTTGGTCGGTTGAAAATTGTAGATAAAATATCGTTATTGTTACTTTTTAATTATTTTAAAACGGATTGGAATTTTATTTGACGACCCGAGATTAAGAAGATGAAAAAGCTGGAAAAGTCCGCTGCCATGTGTCAAAGCAAATTTACGGCCTTTTAAATTGATTGCAGCAAAATGTTTAGCTTTGCCGTAGTCGGTTAAAAAAAGCTGTAAATGAAAATGTTGGCACCATAATAACGATGGCGCAATTCAAATTGCCCTGGTGCAATATTATGGTAATATAGGCTAAGAAATAGCGCCCCGTTGGCTTAGGGGTCGCAAACGCGATTGTCGATCATGAGGTCCCGGGTTCAAATCCCGGATGTATGTACCGTGTATGTATATATTATTAAGTGGCTATATGTATATACTTATATGTATTGTGTGTGTATATAATATATGTGTGTTATTAGTTTACAATAAGTATCGTAATATATAATAGTAGTTATAGATATTTTTAACTCAGTTGTACAATATCTTCTCTGCTTAGCCTGGAGGTAGACTGGTAGAGAATGCCCTGTTGCATTAAGTCCGCCTTTTTGTACTGGGTGTGTAAAAAAGTATAAATAAATTAATAAATAAATTCTTAGTAGCAACCTAGCGTCAGCAAGTAGGCTGTGTTTCATCCCCGTGCTTTGGAAAGCTCTGAAAAGTCCTACGCCTGATTTCTCTCCGGTCGTATTGGATTGCACATCCCATCGGACTGTAAGAGTGAGGGAATGGAGAGTGCACCTGTGTCCTCACATATAATCGGGCATTATGATCCTGTCCTACGCAGATGGCTCGTCTTCATGACCGAAATTCGGTCTATAGGTAGCTACGTAAGATTACAATATTGGCACCAATTCGCTCACGGTAACGGAAAGAAATTCTTCTAGTTTTTATTACTTTTTGTTTAATATTTTCTTTATTAATTTTTCTATTGATTTTTATACTAGTGTGTGATACTAATATATCGAAAGGCTATATTTAGAACATCTTCGCATCTTACTAAACTATGTAGGATGATAAATTTGATGATAAAAGAAAATATTGGTTGCATTAATTACATCAGGGATATTGGCATTTTACCGACTATCTAGAAACAAGAAATAAAAGTAAAGTATAACTTCATATGAAAGTTTATAAAAAAAAGTTATGAAAAACAAGAATATATCACATTTTATAGGACCAGAGGAGTTGAAATCCGGAAGTGTAGTCGATGTTGAGATATACACCGGAATACGCTTCTGTTTTCCAATCACTTTAAATCCGTTCAATTTCATTCAATTGCAAAAAAAGATTAAAGAAAAGAAAATTTTTACATAAAAGTAGATTCGGTAGTCAGAGGTCTATAATATGCCGTCGCGTGTGGTAAAGTTGTTTGGTAACTTGGCAGAGGTTCACCATCTGTGCAGTATGTGATGGATTAGAGACGTGTGCGAAATCGTTGGTGGCGACGAAGTTGACTGCTGGTCGTTAGAAGACTGTCTAGCTTGTTCTGCTGAAGGTCTATCATTTGCTTGTCTTTCTGACGCATCACTACCGTTTTCCTCCTGACGGTCTGTTGGCGCGTTGCTAGATCTACCTTCGTTGTTCACAACTGCATTGAATCCCGTATGATCATCAGCTCTATAGTCCACTGTTCTTAAAATCCCATCCGGTTGAAGAAGAGAATACTGTCCCGAAACGATATCTCCTCTTCGAATCTCCTGCTGTCTTTTGAAGTCTCCAGTGTGAGCGTCGTTGACTTCATATGCGAAGTTGTAGCCCGGCGTAGATTCGCGGTACTGGACTGGCAGATACAACTCTAACGGTTCCCGATGCAGCAACATGCAAGTTGCTGAGACGATCAGCCCGGATAAAATTGATAGCTTCTGCACCATCTTTAGCGACTGATATCTCTAGTTCTGTACGACACAGCTGTACTGACTGTGATTCCTAATGAGAATTGCATCCGATTATATACCGTGTAAAAGTGAAATATGATATTTCATTTTGAAATAATTACAACGCGTATGTGTCAACCGATATCCGATGAATGTCGGTTTAGACGCGACCTTGAGATATCAAGCAACCGTCCAATTCTCCCTTAATCTTAATTAGTAATATATGGAATTCTTATTCGTTAAGAAAAGTATCGCACAAATAGCACTATAGTACCGTTCCCGTTACGTTCTATTTAAGTCCACTGATGAACATAGGCCTTCCCATAGATTGGCTCATATATATATATATATATATATATATATATATATGAGCGGATACTATATATATATATACGATACCACGGGATAATATGAGGTAGTGGGTATTCTTACACTTTTCTTACACTTATTTCATAATTCGTACGAAACTCATTAAAAATCTGTGAAAACTCATTTATTTTATTGTGAAATATCTTCTTCTTTATCGTATTTAATCATGAGGTGCGGCCTATATACGTCTCACTCCTGGACACAAGCCTCCTCTCATTACTAAGAGGGTTTAATGCAAAGAAGTGTCCACGGCGCTGCCCCGGTGTGTTGACGGACTACACATTTTTCTTACTATTTTATATATATATATATATATATATATATATATATATATAGACATCCAACTTTCCGCAAATATATCAAACTCGGGTGCAGCCCTAAGAAGAGCGTGGATTTCGCTGTGCATTTGGCATAGTGGGGAATTAGCGCGCGACATGATGCCGTCGCGAATTATCTGCCGGTGAGATGGCCCATGTCGCAAGTAGTGGTCGGACACATAAATCCTGCACAAGGTATTATGAAGTTCTGGGGCATCTATTACGCCTCTTAGAATTTTGAGAGTAATCATAAATAGGTTGCGAGAACCACGAACTACGAGAGAATTATACCCGAAGGTACCTAACAGAAATTGTGTGCCCTAGCCTGTGACAAAGTCAAAGATGGCCTACCTATTAAATTTATTGTTTTATTGCTATTCGTAAAGTAGTGTGGATATGATTTGAATTTCGATAAATTTTAATTCATCTAGTAATTAATTTAATTCAAAATTTTTGTTTTTATTTTTTGTAAAATATCAGTGCCATAGGCTTCTATTTCGTTCACATGTTACACTCTATTTTTTTCCAGACGTTAAAAAAAGGTCATCGAGTATATAAGAATCAATTGATGTCCGTTAGTCTCGCAAAAACTCGATAAAGGCTCGACCGATTTTCATAATTTTTTAATGTGTATTTGAGTGGATGGTTTAAAAACTCACTTGAACCCGGTAGGTGACGCTGTTGTCGAGATCCAGAAATCACCCGGGCTAAGCCGGGGTGTATTACTAGTATAAATGAATATCAAGAAGATGTTTTTTTAAATAATCTTTTTCATTTTGATTATATAGACAGGTATATAATCAAAGCTTTTTCAATAATTTACAAAAGTCAAAAATGTCTGTGTGAAATAAAATATCCTGCCGTCGTTGGATTTAGTATATACGAGATTATGTTCCAGAAACTTCCCGAATCTAATCTATTAAGCATCAGTATATTGTGCCTGCACTTGCAATGTTCGGTTTAATAGGGTGCAGAGAACCAATATGATTTCAGGTTATCCGTCTTGGTTCTCGAAGAACTGCATCTGTAGCCTTCTATGTTTGTAGCTGGTTGCAGACGTCCATGGGCTACAGTAGCTACTTATCATCAGGTTGACCTGTTAGTTCCAATACCATTAGATGCGTATATTTATAATATATATATATATATATATATATATATATATATATATATATATATATATATATATATATATATATATATATATATATTGATTGTGTGTTGAACAGCGTCTTTGCGTACGGTGGAATGTATGCCTTGGAGAGGCTTCTTCAGTGATGTTTTTTTTATAGGATAGGGTGACAAACGGGCACACAGTCCACCTGATGGTAAGTGGTTACTGTGGCCCATAGACATCTACATCTATCCTCGATTACGAATCCAAATGCAAATGCGTTATCACCCGTGACGGCTAAGATATAATGCCTCGTTTCCAGTAAAAAGGGTCTCCGGTTCTCTACACTCACCATACGAAATATAGCAGCATTAAGCTACTATTTCACGCTGGTATTCAGTGAGAGCGTGGTCCTTCCCCGGTCGAGCCGACCCATTTGTGCCACAACTATACTTCTAATATAACTGCAGCATGGCTCTACCACGTTAAAAAATTGAATTGAATGACGTCTATCTTAATTATAACTTATTGGATTAAATTTATTCACGGATCTGATGTAAGACAACTGTTGTGCTTATAATAACGAGTAATATATATATATATATATATATATATATATATATATATATATATATATATATATATATAGTATTAGTTTAAATATATATCATATGTAACTATCGTATTTATTATTTTTATCTACTGATTTATTTTATTTTTATTTATTGTTTTATTTTATATAATTTTCGTAACATTTTGTATATTATTTATTCATTAGTAGTAGTAATATATGCACTAAGTTTGCCAAACTTACGATAAGACCGCTTCTGTATCTTGATGTGTGTACATAAATAAATAAATAAAAAATAAAAAAATGTTAACACCTACTAAGATTTTTTACTTTATATATCTTTACCTTTTATTTATTTTCAATAAATTATTTATATATATCTTACATATGTTTTCTCTATTATATGACTACCTCATTAGTTTGGTTGTAGTAGTGCGACTGCTGATCATAAGGTACCGGGTTCGAATCTTGGGTCAGGCAAAAAATATCACTTACTGAATTTTTCCATTAATAAATTCTCAGTAGCCGCCCGAAGTCAGGAAATTGGCGGTGTCTCAACCCCGTGCCTCGGAAAACACGTAAAGTCGTTGGTCCTGCGCCTGATCTCTTTCCAGTTGTGTCGGTTTCCCGTCCCATCGTACCACGAGAGTATTGGAATAGAGAGTGCACCTGTGCTTGCGCATACACTTGGACACTATAATCCTGTCCTGCGTCGATGGCTAGTCTCCGTTGAGGCTGGCCGCCGTGACCGAAATTCGGTCTGGAGAACATTATTATTATTACTACTATTTCCAAAGTAGAAGTATTTTCAAAGTTTATCAATAAACAAATACAAAAGTTTAATTAAATAAAAACTCTACAAAAAAGGTTATATTATATTATCAAAGAATACTTGAATAAAAATAATCCCCACCATGCTGGTTTTATTAAAATTCATTTAAAAATTGTATACAAACAAAATTATTGTGAAGTGAAATATGTTTAAAAAGTACCGCTGGGTTTCTTGCTGGTTCTTCCCAGGTTAGAGGTATTTTCCGAACCAGAGGTAAATAAAAAATTTTTAGGGTAGGCAGAGATAACCGACTTCCATTTAGCACGATCCTGACACACCTCTCTCGCCTCCTCCATATCTATATACCTACGCATACATGCTCGTCGGTTAAGGGTACTCCTAATTTGGCCCGTTTTCAATATATCCCCAATTTGGTCGATAAACTTTCGCCTAGGACGTCCCTTTCCGACTCTGCCTTTCACGTCTGCAACATAAATTTCCTTTTTGACTCTTTCCTCATTCAATCTTTCCACATGACCAAACCACCGAAGCATTCCTTTCTTAATCCAGGTCACAGCATCATCTTGCAAACCACTTTCAATAAGTATTTTATGTAGTAACCAATATTGAATAAAAAATAATTCTATTCTATGTAGGTGGCATCACATCATGCTCCTGCTGTGTCTGACATTTGGGTCTCGCCACATACATACGGAATTCCGTTTCGGGATTCCATTTCGGGATTCTGAACGCAAGTCCATATACAATCAAGGACCTACACACACCTACGGTAGTTTTCCGTTCGAAAATTTGCGGGCAAATCGGGATTCCGTATGTGTGGCCGACCTTATACGTGGTAGAGCCACGCTACAGCGCATACATCCCGTGTTATCGAAAACGTTTAAAAGGTCATTTAAACACGGTAAAATTGAGTCCATGCATTTTTCAATGTTGTCTTTGACTCATATAATGTTGCAAAGCAATAAGCGTCAGTATGATTCTTTTGGGGATCTATGTAGTACATAACCTACACAAATATTTATGTAATGGTTGTAGCATCATTGGGTCGTCTCTACCGGGGTAGGACCACGCTCTCACGGAATACCAGCGTGAAATAGTAGCTAAACAATGCTGAGTTTCGTATGGTGAGTGTAAAGAATCGGAGACCCTTTTTACTGGAAACGAGGCATTCCATCTTAGTCCTCAGGTTTGACAATGCATCTGCATTTTGATTCTGGATGTCTATGGGCCACAACATCCGCTTACCATCAGGTGGACTGTGTGTTCGTTTGTCACCCTTATTCTGTAAAAAAGTAAAGTAATAGCCTGACGTACCACGTACCATACGAGCATGGCTTTTCTCAAATTTGTGAAAGACTCCACCGCGCTGCCATAATACGTGTTAACGAACTTCACATGTCTTCGAAATATTTCTCCGTCGTGCAGGTTTTTTCGTATTGTTCAACTATCGAGCAGGTGATAAATCAGTAGCTAATGTTTCAATTAATAATTTTATTGATTTTAAGGCGAAAAGAGGAATTTTGGATCCGTAGCTTTTCCTCTGAGCTATCAAATATTATAATTAATTATTACTGCTTAGAGCGTCCCTGAAACCATTAGTCGGCAAGTATCAGCTGCGTTATTTATGTGTATTCACGTTCACAAATACTCCTAATTCCAGTGCTGAAATTCCATTTAAAATTACACTATAAGTTAGATTAAACTCGTTCATCTCCCGCATTCGTTAAATAACTGATTTCTATTTGTGTCCAGCCTCACTGCGTAATTCAGCGCTATCTAACGTGACGAGTTTCAAACTGTCTCGCTATCTACATATGCATGGAATAATATAGGACCTGCTTTGTCACATTGTGTACACCTAGTTCGAATAATTAACATAAACGTGCCAATTTGTAACGTCGTCTAGTCGGCTCCGAAATCTATATTGTTGTCAGATGTTACATAAAGCAAAAATGCTTAGTGTATTGTTATATTTATAGACTAGTGAATTGCCCCGGCCCGCTTGGATAGAAGCTATTAATGTCAATCAGTTTTATTACAGTAATCATTAATGATCTTTCATTTTATCAATTACTCTATTTCACAAATAATATCTCCGAGTTTTTCGGATCAAATATAACAAAGACAACTCCTCGCATTGCTCTCCATCACATCACATTTCATCCCATTCCTTTGAAAGTGATGTTGAAAGAATGAACATACTCGTATATACGTGGTAGAGCCATGCTGCAGTTATATGAGTAGTATGGTTGTAGAACTAATGGGTCGGCTCGATCGGGGAAGGACCACGCTCTCACGGAATACTGGCGTAAAATACGAGTGTACGTACGTACGTACGTAAAATAACGTGAAAAAAGTCGAAGATGTGTTGGCAGATCGAAGAGTGACCATCAGGCATGTAGCTGAGGTCACATGGATCTCATATGGCAGCGTTCAAAGAATCCTTGCAAACGAGTTGCATATGAAAAAGGTCTCTGCGCGTTGGGTACCCAGAATGTTAACCGACGAGCAAAAGAAAAATCGAGTTGACATTTCGAGGGTCAATCTCGAAAAGTTCCAAGCAGATCAAGAAAATTTTTTGTTCCGTTTTGTGACTATGGACGAGACCTGGATCCACCATTTTGATCCTGAAACGAAACAACAATCGATGACTTGGAAGCGAGCCTCCTCATCGACGCCAAAAAAAATTCAAAGTTTCAAGTTCGGCGGGAAAGGTTATGGCATCTGTTTTTTGGGACGCTCAAGGCATAATTATGGTGGAATATTTGGAAAAGGGAAGCCACTATTACGGGCTCTTACTACGCAGACCAAATAAGAAGATTACGGGAGGCCATTAAGGAAATAGACGTGGCAAACTGCGAGCTGGAGTGCTGTTTCACCAAGACAACGCACAAGGTGGCTGCCATTCAAGAAACGGGATTCGAACTGCTCGAACACCCTCCCTATTCGCCAGATCTGGCTCCTACTTACTTCTACCTCTTTCCTCGGCTCAAGGAACGCCTCCGAGGCAAGAAATTCGAAGACGATAGCGAAGTAATGGCCGCTGTTGGAGCGTTTTGGGAGGGTCAAGACAAATAATTTTTTTCAAAGGGAATCCTGGGTTTAGAAAAAAAGATGGACTAAATGTATTGATTTGTTAGGAGACTATGTAGAAAAATAAATTATTATTTTAACTTTAATTACCGTGTTTTATTTTCATAATCATTACTTTTGGATCACCCCTCGTAGTAGCTCAATGCTGCTGTGTTTCGTATGGTGAGTGTATAGATCCAGAGACCCTTTTTACTGGAAACGAGGCATTCCATCTTAGTCCTCACATGTGACAACACATGTGCATTTTGATTCGTAATCGAGGATAGATGTAGATGTCTATGGGCCACAGCTTGAACGTTAATTCGTTCAAGGGCCACAGCAACCACTTCCCATCAGGTGGACTGTGTGCTCTTTTGTCACCCTATTCTATAAAAAAATATCTTAAATATGGCGTACCTAAATATTAACAGTGAGTAGAAAAGTGTAGTGCTGATTCGTTAGTCAACCCGTTAACCGCGGCGATCACGACAGTCGCGCCATACTTTAGAGAGTCATGTATTCGGGAGTAATAAGTCCATATTCCGGACTTAATCCTCTATTTCATTCTAACCGTCTCTTCAAATAATTCACTTTCAAAAGATTTGCTAATAAAAAAGATGAAAATGAAACGGAAGATGAAAAGACCCTCGAGCGATATCTTTGTCAAGTATTCATAAACAGAGGGTTCCTTTATTATTGAAGCTTGACGGCTCTTGAATTATTCCTATCAGGATAAGTTTTTAAGACACTTGTACATCAAAAAATTCCAACGCAATGAATAAAAGCGACTGCGAATAGATTTTCAACCAATCGCTCTCATCCCCTCGATCTTTTGTTTATATTTATGTTAGTTAAATCGTAAAATGAATGTAAAAATGACTACTGAATTTAAGACAAAAACACAAGTTATTTGCTTGCATCTAATTTGTAAAAAACTTTAAAACAGGGTTTGATTATTTATTATATTTAGATATAGATATTTATATGATTCTAAACCATTAAACTTAGATAAAGATATTTATATGGTTCTAAACCGATCGATTGGTTGAACAATCTATTTTAAATAATTTTTTAGAATAAGGGTAACAATGGATGGAGCAAAGGAGGCTGTGGCTCACAGACGTCTTCATCTATACTCGATTGAAAATCAAAATGCAGATGCATTGTCACCCCTGAGGGCTGAGGAATGCCTTGTTGTAAATAAATGCCTTTAGTAAAAACGAGGGAACGGTCTCCGGTTCTCTACACTCCTCATACGAAACACAGCGGCATTAAGCTGCTATTTTATGTTGTTATTCCGTGCGAGTGTGGTCCTTCCTACTTCAGGTTGAGCTGACCCATTCGTTCTTTTATTATAATATAGCAGTAGCTTGGATCTACCATGTAACTCCACAAATATCATTGTTTTTATAAAGAAAAACCTGTTAATGGATTTGTGTAAGGAACCATTTAAGGTCCAAATAAAATTGTAAAACAATCGTATGGTCTGTTTACGTTTTCGATGTTGGAGAGCCACGCTGCAACGTGTCTACAACTACCGTGAAACCTGGCAACTTTTTTATATTTGGAAGGACTTTAAATCTTAGGACCAATTTTCTTACATAAAAGATACTCTTTGGCTGAGCGTCAATGTTAAAAGTGACACTATATTCTTAAAATATTTCGTATTTATTTGGTATCAAGATTCAGATCACTCCATAAAATCCAAGATATATAAGTAAATGTATATAAATCCTACGTAATTTTAGCGAAACAATATATTGTAATGAATATCTGTGATTATAAAAATAATAATAATAATATCTTACCTTGGTCAAGTATGTGTCAAATTTGGTTCTTCAGACTTCTACAGCGATCGATATTTTAAAAGCTGGATAAAGAAATATTTATAATCTATAAACATTCACGCCTGTCACCTGGAGGGCCTAGAGGCAGAGACCACGGACTTCCATTTGGCACGATCCTGACATGCCTCCCTCGCCTTTTTTACATCCATATATCTACGCATACACACTCGTTGGTTAAGGGTAGGTACTCCTAATGTGGTCCATTTTTAAAATATAGCCAATTTGGTCGATGAACCTTCTTCTAGGGCGTCCTTTCCCGACTCTGCCGTTCACATCTGAAATATAAATTTGTTTTGTCACTCTTCCCTCGTTCATTCTTTCTACATGACCAAACCACCGAAGCATTCCTTTCTTAATCCTTGTCACAATATCATCTTGCACACCACATTTTTTTCTTATCACGCAATTTCTCACCCTGTCAGTCTTATTCAGCCCTAGCATACTCCTAAGAGACCTCATTTCTACAGCATTTATTCTACTTTCGTGCTTCTTCTGCCACAACCAACTTTCACTGCCATACATTAAAGTAGGGATTAACACAGCATTATGAATTACCATACATGCCGTTTTTAAAACATTCTGATTCTTTATAATAGAGTGTAGAGCCCCATTCACCAATATTCATCATTATTTTGAAATAATAATATAACAATACTAGACAAAATTAAAAAATCTGTTTTTATAATAGACATAATAAAAACATAGCAGTTTGAAACACACACAACCTCATTACTACACATTCGGAAAAAATGACAAAGTATGTAGACCTGGCTATCGAAATAAAAAGGCAATGGCAAGTAGATTTCGTAAAAATAGTTCCTATCAGCATATCTATAACTGGTGTAGTTCCAAAGACCCTTCAAACCAGCCTTAACATGCTTCAAATGCCTAAATCCACTCTTACACTTATACAAAAAGCAGTTCTTCTTAACACCTGTGGTCTCACACGTAAATTTCTTAACTCATCACCATCATCATTGTAATTCTTTCATTTTTCCTGCGTGCATACTTGGTCAAGGCCCGTGTGTCCGTTTTCTACCCCTCAATACAGAGGGAGAAATAATAATAATAATAATAATAATAATAAATCTTTATTTCAGACCAGGGTCCATATTTGGTTAGTAGAAAAGAAAAAACAAAACAAAACGAAGAAAAAAAATGAAAAAATCAATCAATAAAAGGAAAATAAATTAAAAATAAATCAAAATAAATTAAAATTAACTAAAATTAAATATAATTACTAACTACTACTAAGATTAACTAACTAACATTAAATACACACACGCTTGTTAGCATATGTGTGTGCACCATTCCAACTCCTCCAGAGTGGGCTGTCGAGTTTGCACGCCAAAGTGCTGAGAAGGGCATTGGTGCTGTTCACTAAACGGCCCATCATGGATGCAACACGTTTCCGGAAGATCGCGTAGAAGTCGTCTACACGAGCCTCCGCAAACATTGCAGATGCACTGCAGTGACGTGGCTTCCCCAATACCGCTCTCAGCACATTGTTGTACTGCACACGAAGAGTTCTGAAGGTCCGCTGCGTATAGTCCGCCCACAGACTGCACGTGTAAAAAGTCTGGCAGTAGGCTCTAAACAGCGTTAATTTTACCTGTGCATTACAACGCGCAAATCTGCGGGCCAACATATTGCCCCGGACCGACAGCGCCCTTCGCTCCCTCTCTATATCACCGTCGTCCACGAGGCGCTCGTTAACTATATGGCCGAGATATTTGAACTCCGCCACCTGTTTCAGGGGAATACCACACAATCGTATGATTGGCTGAAAATTGGTGGGTTTGTTTTTTCCCCTGAACACAAGGAACTCGCTCTTTTTGGCGTTGTATCTGAGTCCATTTCTCTCAGCATAGTCCTCACATATTTTAAGTAGCTTCCGGAGGCCACTGACCGAAGGACTAAGCAGAACCATGTCATCCGCATAGCTGATGTTGTTTATAAAGACACCATCAACTGAGCATCCGACACCAGCTCTGCTCAGCCCCTCTATCAGCTGGTTGACAAAAAGATTGAACAGCCTCGGTGACGTAAGCCCACCCTGCCTTACTCCACAGTTCAGCTTGTAGGGGTCACTCATAGCGTCTCCCCATTTTACTACATTTGACTGGTTACCGTACCAGTACTGCAACAACGATAACAGTTCCGGCCTTAGGCTCGTTTCCGTCCTAAGTTTATGCCATAGTACTTTATACGAGACAAGGTCAAATGCTTTTGACAGGTCCAAGAAGCACGCATACACTTGCGTTTTCCTGTCAGTGTAGTACCGTACAGTCTGCTTGAGACACATTATTGCGCTCTCGGTAGACAATTCGGGCTGAAAGCCGAATTGAGCGTCGTTAATTTTAGTAGCTTTCTTTAAATGTGTATCAAGCAGACTGTCCAGAACTTTAGCCACGATTGTCGCTAGGGATATAGGCCTGTAGTTGGACCTATCCGCTACATTGCCCGTCCTGTTCTTCACTATAGGCACGACCACCGTCATCATCATTGCATCCGGCAGGTGACCATGACTGACACAGAGGTTATAGAGCATGGTAAGGACTCTGGAAAGGTGCACTCCAGCATATCGCAAGTGTTCGACACTCAGGCCATCATGCCCCGGGGATCTCCCCCGCTTCATACTCCTTATTGCGTCATTTACCTCACAAACAGAGAAGCTCAATGAGTCTACCCAAGGGTCTACGGTGTCCCGAGCCCCGTCCACTGTTTGACCTACTATACTTAGGGGTTCCACCCTGAAGTGAGTCTTAAACATATTAGCAATGTTTTGACTCCCTGTTATGCCTCCCACTTCCACAGGAAGGCCCGCCCGTGCATTCAGTCTATTTGTTTGTTGCCAGAACCTACTAAACTGCTTAGTCTCGTGTGTAGAGGCTAAAATGTCCATTTTTAATTGATCTTCATGGTCCTGGCACCATTTTAGTTTATTTTTGAAAAGCCTACGAGACTCCCGCATATCGTCGTATGTAACTCCACTACTCGGCCTCCCAGCCATAACCCACGACTGAAAACACAGACGAGCTCTCCCGTGTAGTGGCCTTACATGCCTATTCCACCCCGTAATATAACCTTTTTTATTTCCCCTTACAATTTTATGACTAACTATTGCCCCTGACTGCAATATGCTTACAATATGAGAGTACATATTATCGATAACTAGTTTATGTTCATCTTTACAACAGGTTTTGCCACAACATTTCGTAAGCTCCATAGGAAAAACTACTTTACTTAGCTTCTCATCACAAGTTTTCGTAAATAGCTTAGTCTGGTCACTATCCCTCAGCCCCCAAAATATCTTATTATTAGAAACTCGAGATGATGGTACCAACTGAGTATGTAAGGGGTTTAAGTTACAAACAATTTCCAAAGGATAGTGATCAGACCACGAGACACTGTTATTTACGGTTATATTCTCAATGTAACCCCTAGCCATCCTAGTTACTAAACAATGGTCAAGCCAACGTGTACATCCGTGAACATCACTAATGTAAGTATACGTCTCCCCATTGTTTGGCAAAAGTTCAAAGTCCGCACAACACCATTTTTGTTCAACACAAAATTGCTGCATTTCATTAAAAAATAATTCACCTGGTTGAGCATTAAAGTCTCCTAATACAACTACCATACTAATACCACTGTCCTCAACAACCGCATTAATCTCGCTCAAACAGTCTGTGAATTCTGGCAAGTTGTCAGTACAGTCAGTAGGCATGTATACCGAGAATATCAACAGATCACATTCACGCAATTTACACTTTATCGCGCAGAGCCTCGCATTATTGCACTTCACAACAGATACCGCCGTAAACGCACTCTTACGCCATAACAGCGCGACGCCCCCCGAAGGGACGGCCGCGTAACATGCCTGCACTCGTATCTACCGCTGACGTCCCTGTGGCTACAAACTCGTCATTAACAGTACTTAGGTAGGCCAAATCATGCGGTAGCAACCAAGTTTCCTGCAGCGCAACCACGTCCGCTGCCACACAAATACTTCTCACACTATCTATTGATCGCTTTAGTGACTTACAGTTAAAGCTAGTTAGCTTTAATTTATAATTATTCTCTCTAATTGACTTCTGATCCATCATTTTTATTATTTTTCCTCGTATCCCGATCTGTAGGTGTTTTCCTACCCTTTCTAAATATTATATATTTTCTGAAGTATATACCTTCCGGCCACAATTCATTATTTGTAAACAAAGACAATTTACTTTTAGGTATACAGAATTTAAATGATGTGTAATCTTTTTCCGCTTTATTATTATTCTTCACTCTCTCCGGCAGTATATGTATATGTGTTTTCTCATATACATATTCGGCAATATCCCGCTCTGTGGCGTCTTTATCGACGTTGTAAATAAACAACGGAATCTGCACCTCCGCCGCCCTGAATTTCCCCAGCGGGTTTATCACAGCTGTTCCTCTCGACCCCTTAAACCTTGACTTTTTACGCTTTTCAACTCGTATCCATTCCCCATCAATTACATCTTGCTTGTTCACGGCGCTTTGTATATCTGCATTCACTACATTGCACGACGTCATCACACCAGCTGACTCAGACGAGACAAGCGCTCGAGTCGTCATCTCCGACCTTAATACGGGAGCGACAGAGACAGCTTTATGATCTTCCGCCTCCGTATCGCTCACGCATGACAAGGATAGGTGCGCGGGCGCCTCAAATGCATTTGCCTCGCGTGCATTCGAAACCGCAGTTACTTGACGAGGGGCCTCCACGTACTCTTGATGTGCCACTTGTTGCACGTGTGTGAATAGGACAGACTTATCTGTCTCCACCGCGCAAGCGCTCGCGTCCGACAAAGACAGGTGATCACCTATCTGTTTTTGCACTGTCATTGTCGACGTATAATTATCGTTACGGACGGTCATTAAGCCCATCGGCCCGCTGTCACAGTCGGGGCTATCTTGTAAGCAAGAACCGCCTCTCTTGCTATTGACATTAGGGTGACTTATGAGTTGCCCTCGTGTATTCTTATGATAAATAAAAACAAATAAAAATAATAATAATAATAATGTCCTCCAGACCGGATTTCGGCCACGGCAGCCTGCCTCAACGGAGGCTAGCCATAGTGCCCAAGTGTATGCGCAAGCACTAGTGCACTCTCTATTCCTTCACTCTCATAATCCGATGGGACGGTAAACCGACACGACCGGAGAGAGATCAGGCGCAGGACCAACGGCTTTACGTGTTTTCCGAGTTCACGGGTGTGAGACATCACCAACTTCCAAACTCTGGGCAGCTACTGAGAACTTCTTGACAGAAAAACTCAATAATCGGTTTTTTGGCCCGACCCGGGATTCGAACCCAGGATCTCATGATCAGCAGTGGTGGTACTACTACTACCACTAGACCAACGAGGTGTTACTATGATCACAGAATGCTTTTACAACATCTTTCTTTATCTACACATCTGGACAAATAAAAGAAATGTCTAGATAAAAAAGATATTGTAAATAATTCTTGATGATTCTATGATTTGTGATCTTTGTAATATTATTTCTGAATAAAAGAACAATAATTAACTAGTAACTAAGGCCCGGTTTAAACTTTGATAAGTGAGAAGTGTGAGTGGTAAGTGTAATTGACAAATGACATGTGTGAGTGCGTGTGAACAGTCAATGACAAGTGGTACGTGTAAATACTCGTAAATTACGGGCCCTAATGCTTTCTTTTAACCTATCTTATAAGTTTAACAAGAATGTCTGCAGTTGTCAGATTATATCTGTTTTCATAATTTTCGGTGCTACAATTTTTGTTATACCATGATAAAAATATTCAGTAAGAGGTATTTTCCATACATTTTGTGATGTGTATTTACCGGCATCATATAAAAACTCTACGCTAAGTCACCGGGAGGTCTTTCTAGTCAAAACCGTTTGGTCCATCCGATTAAAAAAATTCTATCGATTTATTTATGGTAGTATTTTTTAATTATATTTTATAATAATCCGGCGAGGATGTGGTACAAAAAGGTTACAACGAGGATTGGGACGGTGGGGTTGAACCTGTATTTTATTTATATTTTTTAAGTATTTATTGGTATTTTTACCAAAGGATGCGAAGTAAAATTACAAATCAGTTATAAATTTCATAAAAGAAAGCACCATAATGCGTTCAAATTACTAACTATTTTAATTAAACGAAATGTCCCATAAATAAACAACTTTAGCAGGACTCTACGTTACATATTAAAAAAAAACAATAATAACGAACTTTCTTATCAGTAATTTAGATTTTTGTAAGTATTTGTGAGATCAATCATCTTTCATCACTAAATTGATGATAAATCAGTCTTATAATTTACTAATCATCACCCGCCGTAGCACATTGTTGACAGACGAGACGAGTAGCAGTTCATGACAAATGTATTTTGTACTAATGACATCCTCCGCAAACATGAACTGTGTAACGATGTTTGGCATTGGGCACTGTTGGCACCATTTTCGTACACCTGATACTCTTACAGTCGATGCCTTTATTGATTCTCTACTGAATTCACTGACTCTCTCCCTTTTTTCTTTTGTGTTCGCTGACGTGCGAACACATAGCGCTGAGATCGTCATTTGTTTATAGCACTAGGCCGTATGCCTAGTTTTATAATGAAATTATGATATTTTTGGTCTTTTTTATTGGTGAACTATGTAAGCATTTATACTAGCCATATTTAGTATTGCGTAGGCACAGAACACAGTCACAAGCCTTTTTTTAATTTTGGCTTACATTATACGTCGGCATGATATGTCTTTTTTTTTTTTTTGTTGTCACATGTTACGACATGCAATAAACTAACTGCAGCGTCTACTCAACCTTTCGTTGAATCATAAAACATATTTATCTCTTTTTTCTTTTGCTCTCTTGCTCTTTTTTCTTTTTTTTTGTTTTATACGTCCTTATGGAATTTGTTCTTTATGAATATACTTTTACACCACAGTTTCTGCAAAATTGTGTAGAGACTTCTCTATTTCTAACACACTGTTCCAACAGAATTCTTTGAGCAGATGAGACACTAGTTCATAGCTCGTGAACCAATTTATGAAAAGTCACATTACGGACAATTTAGTAATGGTCTGTAACCAGGCGATTAATTACATCAAATGGTCTATTACTCGGTGTAAATGGAACAACTGACTACCTTCTGGCATGGATTTCGAGGTTAAACGCAAATAAGTTAAAATTAATTAAATTAAAAATGTTTTATTTCAGTTAATCATTATTTTTGTTCAATCAGTTTTTTGCGTCACCTAAGGCTTATACCGGTTTTGTCGGTATATTATATTGTCTAAATTAATATCTGTCTCTGAATGCAAACAGCACCTTATCTATGATTGTGTATATGCTATGCTAGTATATGGGCAACAGTTTTCAACGAGTTATTGTCATTCAATACAATCTGAATATGGCACAACAGTCCGGTCAGTCAGACGTATGGTGATACGTCGCGGATGCGGAAGGGTCATATTTTACCGCATTTGAGTTTGCGAAAATCCACCTTTTTGCACAGGCGGCGGCAGACTAAGTGGTGTTGGTGGAGTTCAATAACTCTAGCTAGTAGTTACTGAGAAGTTCGCTAGCGTATGACGCGGAACAAATTATATATACACAAAAAAACAAAATGAGCGAGACCAATTTAAATTTAGTCATCAATATATATTAACAAAATGAAATGGATTAAATTGAACCCATCATATCCTTGAAGAGTAGTTAATTTAGTTGATAATTAATATAAGATATTATAGGCCCTACGTGCGTAGGGCATCAAAAATTGTTTAAGACTCATTTGAGTGTTCCCCTCCACGGAAATCTTTAGTAAAAGGCGAAAGATTTATACGTTTTGAAGGGAAACCAGAGTACCTGAACAACAATTTTCATAATATTATACCAGAATTAGCCAAACGCAACCATAGCGTGTTGTAATTTTAATACGGCGCCATCTACTATTGATAAGAAATTAATCACTCGTTGTTTGACTTATATACCTTTAGGCAAGTTAGTAATTTTACGCTCACCAGATGTCGCTAGTTGACCAAGGTGAACTTTGTTACGAAGTTCACCTTGGTCACACGATGGTTTATAAGATTTCCGGTTTCTATTATATGTATAATATATACTACTTACACATGTTTAATCTTTAATTTTTTTACGACTTTTTTTAACTTTTTTTATTATATTTTTAGGAATATCCATATTTGGGTTTATCCATTTATAATTTAAAAAAAGCGCCTATTTTAATATGGTTACTCATTATTACCCAATTGTTTCATCATTCGTCACCATAATTACAGCCCTTCACAATTCTACTGCTGAACATAGGCGTCCGTGAAGGAAAGCTACAAAGCATGGTCATAAGACAGCTGCATCCATCGACTTCCTGTGGAATATGTTGTTATCTTACAAGGTCGTCACTCGTTAAGCAACCTTGAGATTCATAAAAACTATTTTTAATTCGCGCTTTAAATGGAATAGAAATAGAATTAAAAACTTTTTTTTTATTTAAAATCCTTATATATAAAATTACGTGTCACATTGTCTGCGATGAACTCCTGAAATACTGAACTGATTTCAATAAAATTTTGCACGCTATGTGCAGTTTGGTCCACCTTGATGATGAGAGATGGGATAGTTTTTATCGAGATAAGTGACCCTCAAAAATTTTTTTAAGTATTTATAAATAATAATCCTTATTTAAAATCACTCTTACGTCTAATTTACCACTGCTCGGGAAAAAAATCTCTGTCCTGGGAAGAACCAGCAAGAAACCCAGCGGGCTCTTTATAAAAATAATCAGCTTAGAATCATTAATGTTTAACAATATTTAACAACACAAAAAAAATTGAAATAGCATGATAGCAATCAAGTCATTCCCAGGGATAATTATCTCCCATAAGTTTCTTAATATTTTAAACCTTTTTCTACAATTTTTGTTTAGTAAAATTTTTAAATTCTGCGGAAGTCAGATTTTGTATGTTTTCTAGGATTTTGTTGTAAAAGCGTTAACATTACATTTTTGTAATGTATTGAGAGGCCAAAGTTAATATATAAATTTTATAAAATTTTTGTCTTAAAGACTTTTAATTTTAGGTTTTAAATCATAAATTGCTCTTATAGGCTATAATCTTCAGTAAAACAGACACAATTTTAGTGTCAGTCGCGTGTAGTTGTGTCTTGCAAGCAATTCAAAGTCTTGTATTTTTATTCAGAAAAAGCCAAAATTAGGGGCTTTATAAGTGCTAATTAGGTGTCATGTTTAAAACTTAGGTGCTCTAACATTTTTACCGCAACGAACGAAATTTGCATTGCTGGCAAAACGTATCACTTACAACGCAGTGACGATAATAAATATACGATAAATATTAATAGCAAGGAATTAATTAATTAAGTGTAAAAAAATTATTGAAGTCGAATGTAGTTGTCGGTAATATTCTTGGAATTATCGTTTCTAGTACTTTACCTTACTATAAGATATGAACGGTATTTTTGTTCTTTATCAGTTATACATTAAAGATAAGATAGGTCGAATCTGTACTAAAACCGAATCAGAACTAAAGTTGTCCAAAAGAACTATAAATCAATAGCACGCTACAGACTATAAACTAGTAATTTCTAGCGCGCTATTAAATACGCTATGTTATAGCGCGCTATTTATAAGAAAGTGTGTAGGAGGTCGGCAAGCGCGTTAAGTTTAGCACCAACAATTTTAAAATGAAAAAAGAAATGAAGCACGTCGTTTATACGTGGTAGAACCATGCAGTTATATTAGAAGTATAGTTGTAGCACGAATGGGTCGGTTCGACCGGGGAAGGACCACGCTCTCACAGAATATCAATGTAAAATAGTAGCTTAATGATGCTGTGTTTCGTATAGTGAGTGTAGAGAACCAGAGACACTTTTTAAAGGAAACGAGGCATTTCATCTTAGTCCTCACGGGTGACAATGCATCTGCATTTTGATTCGTAATCGAGTATAGATGTAGATGTCTGTGGGCCACAGCAACCACTTACCATCAGGTGAACTGTGTGCTCGTTTGTCACCCTATCCTATGTAAAAAAGCGTCGATTTCTTATAATTTAATCGAGCAAGTTTTTGAATCATTATCATCGTTACAGCTCTTCACAAGTCCACTACTGAACATCCTCCTCCAAAGAATGCCGCAAAGCATGGTCCTGAGCCACTTTCCTTGTCATGAGTTTATGTTCTAAGTTATAATTAGTACCTATTATTAAGTCAGTGTTAATTATGTTTATTGCTATTGTTTTTGTCTTTCTCAAAAAATAATTAAATTACCAAATAAATTATAAGGTATTTTTTACTCGTTATACATCAAATGTCTGATAGAAAAGCAAGTACATGTTTTGCTAAACTTTAAAAGCAAAACCCAATTTTAAAACATAGACTAATCGATCATAACTCCTTTAACTTTAAAATAAGTTAAGTTCTAATTGATGGTATTTATTCCAGTTTCTGATGCATGTAAAGAATAAATAAAGCTAATCGTATATCGTATATCTATTTATAGCCCCTTTAATATTCACTATTCTTTTATAATTATTTTATAAAAACGTTACCCCCCACACCTGGATTTTCTCCTGTATCGCGGAGGCAACTAACAAACATATTGCAAAAGGACACACATCGAGACCCGAAACAATTATTTGTAGGATATACAAATACTTGTTCCGTGCGGGATTCAAACCCGCGACCCCTGGCACAGCCACTCATTGCCAAGCCACTGCGCCACGGAGCCGTCGTCTAAAATAAAATAAATTCGTCCGCACATTGGCCCGAACCGAAGTAAACTGAAGGACCTTCCAACGTGTGGACAGGGTTGCCGTTCTACAAATTTTAAAGTACCTAGACTAACAGAAAAAATCCGCCAGAAACAGCATTTTTCTCTTTTTTAAAATCCGTTAGATGTCCCTTGGTACATTTTGGCTAACTGAAAAATCTTGCCAAACCGTATACAATGAATAACTTAGTGTCTATAAATTCAGAAAAACCTTAAAAAGAGCGCACTCCACTTCATATAAATCAGTTATTTATAGTGTAGGTAAATGACATGACAATCAAAACAAAAATCATTTATGTACAAAATAAAAAAATATAAAAAATCAATCTTTACCACGTTTAAACATAAGTCATCTTATTAAAAATAAAACAAATAGGTCAGTACGTTCTTGTACCTTAATTTAAAAATCAATAGCGAAGTATGGATCCAGATCTTCAAAAGGAACTTCAGCGGAAGTTGAAGTCAATGTCTCCACTTGGTTGATAACGTATACAGGAGTATCATACGTTGCGCAATTCTTTTTTTTTTAATCCATAACTGATTTCTAATCAGAAGAAGGCAAATTGATCTATGTTCAGCGATGTACAAAGAGCTTTCAGCTCTTGAACAATCTTTGCATATTTTCACTGCGGTGGAAGAAAATGTTACTAAATGCTTTTTAAGGTCGTTTAATTTCGCGTACATATCAGAGCGACAATAACTACAAAATTCTTTACTTGAGTCACCTGGTAAGGGTTTCAGGCAATGTTTAAATTCTTCATTATTCTCCCACTAATTTCTGTAATGTTGGATGTAGTGCTTCTTTTTCAACGGAGTTTCCATACTGCCTAATCTTGAAAAGTAATATTTTTTTCACGCAACAGTCACAAAATAAGAACTCTAAAGAAATGAGCCTACGGAATGAAACATTGGTAACGTGAGCACTATTTTTATTTCACTCATTAGTGGTTTTAATAAACGAAACAGATGATAAGTAAACGATCGACATTGAATTGTTATTTTTTATTCGGGAATTCCCGTAAAATTATATTACATATACAGTATTACCAGCGGTAGATTACAAAATTGGATATACGATAAAAGTAAATAATTTATTTGAAATGAATTACTTTATAAAAAAAAGTCGCCATCTCAAAAGTCCAAACGTTGCTAGAAGTCGCTAAATAATTATTTCTCGCTAAAACGAATTTTTTATCCGCTAAACATTGTTAAAATCCGCTAGATATAGCGAGAAAATCGCTAAAACGGCAACACTGCGTGTGGACGCCGTCACCAACTCTCGGCCAATATATTCGCCACTACATTCGCCACTGTGTTGGCCAACGTGTAGAGGCAACATTACGGCGCCTCTACACGTTGGCCAACACAGTGGCGAATGTAGTGGCTAATAGCATTGACCAACGTGTAGACGGGGTGTTTGGGCTTCATTGGTATGTATTGGAACGATGGTCCGCAAGTTGGCGCGAGATCCGTGTGGTGTCGGTTTTTTACAAAAGATCAAAGGATTGTTGGCAGAGTTTGGTCGCCGCGTCCACACGTTGGGAGCGAGTTTAGTTTGCTACAAGCTCCCAGAGTGATTACACGCATCTGATTAAAATTTTATATTCACGCTTTGTAGGGTGGATGACCCAATTACCAGCATTTTAGTGCAATTTCCACTTTAAACATTCCTACTACTTTAATTAGCGCGATTTAATTATTTTTTAAACATTTGTTTTAATCGATAAGCTATTTATAAAAAAATAATGAAACTTTATTTACAATCAGATTATTACGAGAACAATTTTAAATGAAAAAAAAATGAAGCACGTCGTTTATACGTGGTAGAACCATGCAGTTATATTAGAAGTATATTTGTAGCACGAATGGGTCGGTTCGACCGGGGAAGGACCACGCTCTCACAGAATATCAATGTAAAATAGTAGCTTAATGATGCTGTGTTTCGTATAGTGAGTGTAGAGAATCAGAGACACTTTTTAAAGGAAACGAGGCATTTCATCTTAGTCCTCACGGGTGACAACGCATCTGCATTTTGATTCGTAATCGAGGATAGATGTAGATGTCTATGGGCGACAGCAAGCACTTATCATCAGGTGGACTGTGTGCTCGTTTGTCACCCTATCCTATAAAAAAGCGTCGAATTCTTATAATTTAATCGTGTAAGTTTTCAAATCATCATCATCATTACAGCTCTTCACAAGTCCACTACTGAACATCCTCCTCCACAGACTGCCGCAAAGCATGGTCCTGAGCCACTTTGCTCGTCATGAGTTTTTCATTTATGTTCTAAGTTATAATTAGTACCTATTATTAAGTCAGTGTTAATTATATTTATTGTTATTGTTTTTGTCTTTCTCAAAAAATAATTAAATTACCAAATAAATTATAAGGTATTTTTATATACATCAAATGTCTGATAGAAATGCAAGTACATATTTTGCTAAACTTTAAAATCAAAACCCAATTTTAAAACATAGACTAATCGATTATAACTCCTTTAACTTTAAAATAAGTTAAGTTCTTATTAATGGTATTTATTCCAGTTTATGATGCATGTAAAGAATAAATAAAGCTAATCGTATATCGTATATCTATTTACAACCCCATTAATATACGCTATTATTTTATAATTCTTTTATAAAAACGTTAACCCCACATTAGGATTTTCTCCCGTATCGCGCAGGCAGCTTACAAACATAAATTGCAGAAGGACACACATCCAGACCCGAAACAATTATTTGTAGGACATACAAATACTTGTTCCGTGCGGGATCAAACCCGCGGCGCCCGGCGCAGCCACTCATTGCTGAGCCACTGCGCCACGGTGCTTATAAATTCGTCCAGTAAACTGAACGACCTTCCATGGTGTGGACGCCGTCACCAACTCTCGGCCAATATATTCGCCACTCCATTCGCCACTGTGTTGGCCAACGTGTAGAGGCGACATTATAAGAACATTATTTCATAATAGGTCATTTTAGATTAAAATAAAATAAAGGGGTAAAGAGAAAGCAATGAACTCTCTTTCATACTTTTCAGGCTTACGACTTCCTATAATCCTAAAAACATTTTTAAGCATGTACTTTTTAAAACAAAATAAAATTAATAATTTTTATTATAATTAATGTAAACGTTATTTTAACCTTAATATAAATTATAAATCGATCAAAGGTGTATTTAAAAGTTTAGTGATTGTATTTACAAAAATCAACTATTTACAAACACTATTATATGTATATACACTTTTGTATATATATTTTATTTACATTTAAAAACATTAGTTAGGCTTCTTTTGTAGCAGAAAACTGTGTCCTTTGATCACTTATAAATATATGGTATACACTAACTAAACAACGTCTAACACTAAATTAGTTCGCGCGCGATGAATAGCATGCTACTAAATTAAATTTGCGTCACACGTCTACTCCCAACTGCGCTGCTGCTATAGTGCGCGCAAGATTACTGCGCGCGACTGATGGCGTGCTTAATGTTGCCAGCTTAACTAATATTTTTTCCTTCGTTTAATCTTATTACTGGAATTGTATAATTATATCAAATTACATAAATTGCCTAATTGATTACTAAATCTCAATTAAAAAAACTGTAATGTTCAGCCTAAACTTACAAAGACCTAATAATTTTTTAAACCCCATATTTATTGTTTAAGATCCGCGTAATAAATATATTTCTTGATTCTAACTTTCATAAGTTTGATACCTCACTACACAAGTTTAACTACGCCACTACAATTTTTTTACACAATTACAGGTACCTATTATATGCGTGTATAAAAAGGACTAATACTAAGATTAATGACTACTGATATTTTGTCTATAATCATTTTTTCCAAAAAAGGTATTTTGAAACAACTGAAATAGCATTATAATATTTATTATAAAGAACGAAATAAAAAGTTCAAGGAAACCTTGTAAATCTTTTATTGAATACCTATTATTATTTATAAATTTGGTGTAACAATGGTCCTGCAGTGGATCAACGCCTTCCATTCGCATATCTTCATCAGAATCCATGCTAGAGTCTTCATCAGATGACTCGGATGTGTCACCTGTAACATTAATTACAAATTCATCCATTTCCATATCCATCAGCCTATCTGATTGGAAATATTTATCTTCTATTTTTTCTACATGTTGGTATACGTTGAACCATTCTTCTGTCGTTACTGTTCTAAACGCCGCCTCAGTAATAGCAGCTATTGCGCTAGGAGCTTGAGTTATATTTTTCTCTGCAATGCGTCTCTTTACTATTGCCCAAATTTTTTCTATGGGATTTAAATCGCAGTGGTAAGGCGGCAAATGGAGAACCTCATGTCCATATTCATTTAGCATTTGATCTATTTTGTACTGTGGGTCTCCTTTGTATTTTTTAATTAATTCGTATAATTGCGCTTTTGTCCAACAGTCTTCAAATGTAATACCATTTCTCGTAAGCCATCCTTAGAGCTCTGCTTTTGTATTGCCAATTGTAGGCGCCTTGTTGATCTGTGTGCAGTGGTATGACGCATTATCCATCACTACAATGCAATTCGTTGGAAGATTCGGCACAATTTTTTCTTTCATCCACCGCATGAAGTTAGCTGAATTCATATCGTCATGATAGTCATTCGATTTGGGGTTAGACCTGAACAGCAGCAGTCCGTTTTCAACAAACTCAGTTTTATTGCCACCACGTGCTATTATCCATCTTGCACCGACGCTATCAGAAGCAAGAATACCAGGCTGTTCCTTCGATTGCCAACATTTTTGAAGGTGGTATGAAGCATGTATATACGTTTCGTCAACATAAATTACCGGTCGATTTTCTTCCTGACGATTCTTGCGCAACCTCAGAATATATTTTGCTCTCCAAGCTGCAATATCACTGCGTTCTACCAATACTTTTCGTTTAGACTGGCACCTTTTGTATTTGTAGCCCATAGTCTTTAAAATACTCCTCAACGATGTTCTGCCATATTTAAAACCAATATCAGTTTTCAATTCCAACCAAAGTTTATTTATGGTAGGAATCTCCTTCTTCACGACGTAAAATGATTGAATTAAATGCCTTATAGCGCACATATCGAAATCGTCTAAATCATAAATTTTTTCCTTCGGTTCCTAGTTTTTCCCGGCGTCACAATTTTAGAAGATGAAGCTTCTGCTATATTACCCTCTTGACTTATCTGGGTAACGGTGCGTTCAGAAACACCTAAAACAAAATAAAAACAATGCATTATAAATACATGATATTAATGACACGAGGAAATTAAAAAGGAACAAATAGAGAAAATTGGGGAATTTTATTGTATGTCATCCCTAAAAATTACCTGTTAAATATGCAACGCGGGCTCTAACTTTGGAAAACGGTACTATAGGCCCGTTATTGTCTCGTTCTTCTTCACAAGCACGTTTGACCTTCAAAATAACATCACTGCCAGCACTTTTAATCACTTTCGGCATAATGATAACGATTAATTACTGCAAAAAAGAATAAAAACAAGACACCTACCACTCTGTTTAGACACTTGCCATAAACAGTAAGATGGCGGCACACGATTAGTTCCAATTTTGGCCGCGCGCATAGTTATCTTGCGCGCACTCTAGAACTCATTGCCACTCAATAACTCAATATGAATAGCGCCAAAGCGTCATAGCGCCATAGCCCCATGGCGACTACTTACATAGCACGCGCTATGCGTTACGGAGAGATAGCGCGCTATAATATGGCGCTATGCGCTATATTAACCACCATTAATCAGAACGCCCCGAACTCCACGTAGTCTTGTTTGCCCTGCTCCTGGAGTGTTTTTGTAAAGCCATAGGCGCGAAGGGCGATTCACAACTGTCGCGTGTCCCCATAGCAAGACCGTACGACATTATACTACGGAAATAGCTAAAAATAACAAAAGATATATTAGAGTATTGGTTAATATTTTTTACATCATATGATGCAGAACTAAGTCTGCTTGCTAGTTATGATATATACGGAATCTAACATGGAGGTTTAAAAAAATTATACGTTCATGGGGCCCCGTTGAAACTTCGCATCTAATGTGATTCCGAGAAAAATGGTGCTATTGATAAAGTTAAGCTTCTCCCCATTTAAAATTACATTTGTATTTAATAAATTAAATGAAAATTATTATCGTTTAAATAATTCACTGATTAAATATTATTTGTAACATTATTCAGTGATTAATGAAGTTCGTTATTAAAATTTACATCATTTACATCTGGTGAGCGTAAAATTGCTAACAAGCTTAAACAGCGTCTGTATAAAAAAATAGCAATGATTGTGTTTCGAGAAATTGCTTTAAGAGTTATCAGAAGTTTAAGAGCTTGTGCTTTGTGCCAACAATTTTCCTTCTTCAAAATAAATGTAAGTTCGTAATTGAACTTATCAAAATTTGAAGGAGGCTTGGAGATGGTAACCCGTTTGGTTCATAAAAACGATTTACAATATGCGCTTGGATATTATGCAACAGATTTATTTAGCATAACCAAACATAAATTATCATCAATGCGCGAGAGAAAGCGAAGACAAAAAATACCTAAGTGTGTCGTAATTTTTACACATTGAACTGCGTAATGAATTAAATACAATTGTTAGCAATGTAAGTGAGGTACTAAAGTGAACACATTTATTACGCAGAGGGTCACAGTGCCATCATCGTTAAAAGTTGGCGATTTGATCATAAGTTTTTCGGTTTCTAGTGTATGTATTATACACTAGTCCTTATAACACATTATTCATGTTTAATTTTTTATACATTTTTAACTTTGTTTAATTTTTGTAAGTAGGTACTTTAAGGAATATCCGTGATTGAGTTTATGCATTACTAATTTAAAATAAACGCCATTATGCTTAAATCTATTGCTACCCATTTGTTTTCGTAATTCGCACTTAAAATAAGGTTTATTATTCTGGTGTAAATCATTGGCTGGTGAGCCGTCAGCATTGTACCGAGGTTTGATTTATGCCTCTTTAAAATAATAGTTGTAAATTGTAGGATAAAACATGTAATAATGGCATTAAGTTATCAATGTTTATTTTATTTTATTTATTTATTTAGTTAACAATTTTTATCCACACAAACAAGAAAGAGGACACATCATGATGAAGAGTGTACAGGGGCTCTACTTATCTCGTAAAGAAATTTCTTCCAATGGGTTAACAGTTTTTTTTTCTATAGGTAAATATACCATAAATAAGATGTTATTCAAGTCACTGAACGGCACATAAGTCAAACTACGAGTGCTAAGATAAGCGTTCGAAACGTCGGGTATTTAAAAAGTTAAATATACGCGATAAATTCCGTAAAAAATAGTATTATTTCAATGTGTAGTGTTCGCGTAAATATAAGAAATCATTACGAGTGATAAATTTCATGTTTTTTTTTTTTATAGAATAGGCTAACAAACGAGCACAAAGTCCACCTGATGGTAAGTGGTTGCTGCGGCCCATAGACATCTACATCTATCTTCCATTACAAATCAAAATGCAGATGCGTTGTCACCCGTGAGGACTGAGATGGAATGCCTCATTTTCAGTAAAAAGGGTCTCCGGTTCTCTACACTCACCATACGAAATACAGCAGCATTAAGCTACTATTTCACGCTGGTATTCTGTGAGAGCGTGGTCCTTCCCCGGTCGAGCCGACCCATTCGTGCTACAACTATACTACAATATAACTGCAGCATGGCTACTACAATATTCCTACTAGATGGCGCCACATTAAAATTATAACACGCTATGGTTGCGTTTGGTTAATTCTGGCATAATAATATTAAAATCGTTGTCCAGCTACTCTGGTTTCCGTTCAAAACGTATAAATCTTTCGCCTTTTACTAAAGATTTCCGTGGAGGGGAACATTCAAATGAGTCTTACATAATTTTTGATGCCCTACGCTCGTAGGGCCTATATCAACTATCAACTAAATTAAAAAAATTCAAGGATATGTTAGGCTTAATTTGATTCTTCTAATTTTGTTATTAACTCTGCAAGGATGTGGTACGTTCAAGTTCTAAATTTATATTGGTCTAATGGTCTTGCTCATTTTGTTTTTTTTTTTTTGTATATTTTTTGTTCCGTGGTCATACGCTAGCGAACTCTGGCTAGAGTTATTGAACTCCACATCCGCGACGCAGGATTGTTGTGCCATTCTCAGATTGTTATTGAGTATTTCATGTTTTTAAGAAAATTGTTGTACAACTCGTTGAAAACTGTTGCCTATGTACTAGGAGAAGACACAATCATAGATAAGGTGCTGTTTGCATTCAGAGACGGATATTAATTTAGATAATATAATATACCGACAAAATCGGCATAATAATATCAGCCTTTGTTGACGCAAAGAACTTATTTTCTTTAACCTCGAAATTCATGCCAGAAAGTAGCCATATGAACCACTTTTATAGAGTGATAGACTATTTGATGTGATGAATCGCCTGGTACACACCATTTTCTAAAGTGGCCGTGATGTGACTTTTCTTTTTCTTCACTTTTGATAAAGATGTCGCTTGACAACTCATTTGGTAAAATTCTGAAGATAAAGGTCTATGTTTATTACGGTGAATAATTTATACAAACATAGAATGTCAAGTACAGAATCTTTTCTTTGAATCGTCGTAATTGGTAAAAAATATAGGTTGAAAGTAACAACCCTTGCTTGTAACAAAACATGGCAAAGTTACCGTCACATCGTGGTATCACTAGTATGGTAACTTTGCCAAGTCAGTTTTATAGACAAAATGTTACGACCACCATGTTAAAAACGAAATATTACATTTCCTAACCATTATTATTACGTTATTACAATGATATAGCTAATTACATTCAATATTTCAAACAAAACCAACATAAGTTCTGGAACACTGAACAAGATATAGCCTATATTCAGTACATCAAACATAATCAACAAAAGTTCCTGAGCACTGAACAAGGAGGTTAAATCGCCGTCTCAATTCCACGTTAAAATAAAATGCCAACATTAACTTTCGTGTAGCCATATCGAAAATAATGCTGTCAATTAGTTATAAATTTTTCATCCAAAAATGGCATATCACGAAAAACATTACGTTGTCCGTATTAATCGTAATTTTGTACATCGCTGATGGCTAAGTTACCTTCCATTGGTAAAGCTGCCAGACTTGACTGTAAATGTCTGCTACTCTTATACGAGACGGCGTATTATAGTTGCAGCACCAATTGGTCGGCTCGAACGGGGATGGACCACGCTCTCACAGAATACCATGAAATAGCAGCCCAATGCTGCCATGTTTCGTATAGTGAGTGTAGAGAACTGCAGACCCCTTTTTACTGGAAACGAAGCATTCCATAATTCTCAAGGGCGGACAACGCAGCTGCATTTAGATTCGTAATATCAGTGTAAAATATCAGCTTAAGGCAGATGTGTTTCGTATAGTGGGTGTTAAGAACCAGAGATACTTTTTACTGGTAACGGAGCGTTAAACCTTAGTCCTCAGCGGTGACAAAGGAAGAAAGAAAGAAAGAACAATTTTATTTCGGCTCAGATCATTGATGTACAACAATATACTAATGTATAACATAAATTTTAATAAATTCGGCTTTGTACTTGTCAGGCAAGGCATGTCAAAAAAGGTCATTACTTAGCATCTCAGTAGTGACGAAACCAGAACGCTGATTTTCATTAAAGATCAAATTATTTATATTACCTCCAGACCGTACTGCGGTCATGACGGCTCCACATTTTAAAAACCATGAAAATTTCATCGTGTATTTATAATTATTGAATAGAATAATGCGGTTGACAACCCACTTGCTAAGCGTGGTAACTATGGCAAATATCCAGCTAATCTATGGGGTGGCCTACGTTCAGCTGTGGACTTTAATAACCTGTAACAGTAACGTAACGGAATGGAATTATGTGTCGTTACAATATTTTGGAATTATGTGTCGTTACAATATTTTGGAATTATATGTCGTTACAATATTTCGGACAATCACTACTGCAACCAAGGACGCTAGCACGAGAGCAGATCATTTATGGCAGCCGATTGTGATATAAATCCGTGTCGTGGCATTGGGTGACAAACGAGCACACATTCCACCTAATGGTAAGTGAATACAGTGGCCCATAGACATCCGTATGTGTCTTCAACTAAGGATCAAAATGCAAATGCTTTGTTACCCCTGAGTATTAAGATGGATTCCAATAAAAAGTCACCAGTACTCTACACTCACCATACGAAACACAGCAGTATTACGCTGCTATTTACCCTAGTATTATTTGAGGTTGTGGTCCTGCCTCAGTTTTCGTGCTACAACTATAATATAACTGTAGCGTAGCCCTACCACGTAAACTATCTTTCTTCAAAGTCTAAAATACTAAGTCCATCTTCTTCTTCCTGCCCTTACTCCAAGTAATTTAAGATCGTTATAGCATGTCTTTCTCTTCCATTCTCCTCTATTTAGCCATCATCTCTTCACTCATTACTTTCTTACGCATGTCATCCCTAATCCGGACTGGATTCCATCTTTTCCTAAGCATATAGTGGAAGTAAAAATAATAATCTTATATCCATCCACTTAGCCGACATTCGTCTTGTTACATGGTTTACTCTCCTGCGCGTAATATGCCCATCTATTAACAATTTGTTTTCCATCTTTTCCAGGCGGCGACGAGCAAACGGAAAGCGGAGTGCGGCTGACTGTGGAACCGACGGATGCGGTTGCGGCAGCTGGTGAACGCCTGTTGCTGGCGTGCGCGGCAGTAGCTCCTGCGAGGGTCTCTTGGAGGCACAGCGCATCCGCTCCGCCCACTCGCGACCACACACTGTCGAATTCCGATTCATACAGGTTAGCTATAAAATTGCATCTTGATAACCTTACTGAGGACTATAGCTACTATTATTATTTTCTTATATACATTTATGAATATATACATATGCATAAACTGTAACAACCTATTTCATTCCCACAGGGGTTGAGTTTTTCAAAATCCTTTCCTAGTCGGTGTTTACGTCGAGAACGGAGCATTATGCCAAATCTCAAGTCGATCGGGCGATTAAAGGCAATTACTGTGAAAAGGGAAGTCGTTCCAGAGTCTGATGGCCATGAGGGCCGATACCTTAGCAACAGTGCCAGCGATGCTTATCCTGCAATGCTATTGTGTAACACCTTGCAGAGTATAGATTGCGCTTTATGGACGACAATGACTCGTAAGTGGGCTCGAAACATTATGGTGGCACTGCGAGGGTGCTGGGGACAGCAAGTAATGCCCTCGGGACGAGGTAATAGTGTGGCAAAGCGATGGAGTGACCCAGTTCCGAACGGAGATTCCGGGTCCACTCGTATACTGACCACCGTGGGATTTTGACCGATAGGAGTCCGGCATAACCTTCTCGTTGCCCCCGCAGCGAAAGTTCTCCATGAAGATTTTCCTACGTAAAAGAAACTTCTGCTGCAATGTTCGTATGTAACACCTTGCAAAGTATAGATTGCGTTCTATGGAAGATATTTGCCATAGTTGCCACGCTTGACAGGCAGTTTTGTAACCGCAGTTTTTTTTAAATTATATTAAATTGTTATAAGGAACATACTGCTACCCATATCCTGTTTATTTTCCCTTCGACTCTTAGGTTTAGTGGTTGTTAAATTGACTCATAATCTTCAGGTACTGCTATTGAATTTTTCTGACAAGAGATTCTCAGTAGCAACCGGGAGTCAAGTTGGCGGTGTCACACCCCCGTGCCACGGAAAGTCATTGGTCCTGCGCCTGATTTTTCTCCGGTCGTGTCGGATTACTTTTCTATCGGATTATGAGAGTGAGAGAATTACACTATAAACCTGTCCTGCGCAGCTAGTTAGTCTTCGTTGAATCTGGCCGCCATGATCAAAGGTCGATCTGGAGGACATTTCTCTTTGTGACCTCCTATGAAACCAACGGGATGACATGGGGTAGTGGATAATCTTACACCACCACTACACGGCAACTATAACGCAATCCCTGGGGGGCCTATGTTTAGCTGTGAACTTTGATAGGTTGTGATTGGGATGATGATGATTGCAGATTATATTACAGCAAGGTTGCTTGTAAACCGTGTGGTGGCGGTGTAATAATATCCACTACCACATATCATCCCGTGGGTGTCTTAAGAGGCGACAGAGGGGAAAAAATCAGGAGATGAGCAGCAGCACCTTCCTCATAACGACTTAAAAATAAAATTAAACTAAGGTTGCCAGCCCGCTTGCCAAGCGTCACAACAATGGCGAATATTCCCCCTATGTGGCAATCCATGGGGGAGGCATGTACAGCAGTGGACTTTAATAGGCTGTAACGCTTAACTTTGCTTCAACCGTATCGCCGAACAATTGTTCATAAACATGGAGCAACGTTGACCAACTATGCGATGCGTCGCGTGATGTAGACGGTGTCTTGACGCCCATGCCAAATTTTAACTATATAATCCTTTTTCTGTTTATAGAAAGCAGCTTTCAAATGGTTCCCTTGTAATAGAAAGTATGTCAGCGACCCTGGCAGGCCAGTACCAATGCGTTGCGACCCTGGACGGCGTGGGCACCATTGTGTCAAGAATAGCCACTGTCTTCCTAGCCGGTGAGTTTGCAATTCTTACGTATTCGTTGTCCAAATAAGTTAGTTTTTAGTGGTAGAGCCATGTGAGTTATATTAGATGTATAGTTTAAATCGGGAAGGTTTACAGTGTGAATGTTTTGTTTGGACAGACTTATCAGTGATTGTTGATTTTTATAAAAAAAAAACAGTTTTCTTTTAGTGCAATTTATACCTTGACGATCAGTGATCAAGTGCTAATTCTTCCTCTTGCCTCTGATGTGAACTTAGTCATATGGCAACTGGATGATGAACTGATCACACATAGATCGCAGTTATCGATAGATATCGATACGTTCTCCGTACGTCGTATGCTGGAGTAGTAAGAGGCTAAAGCCCAGCAATTAATTCACAAAACTACATATCTACTACTTTTGTCGACCGGTGAAAGACCACGCTCTCACAAAATACCAGAGTAAAATAGCAGCTTAACGTTTTTGTGTTTCGTATAGAGAATATAGAGAACCGGAGAGCTTTTTTATTGGAAACGACTTGTTACATCTTAGTTCCCAGTATGACAAAGTACATATTAGCATTTCGATTCTCAATAATGGATAGATGTTGGAGTCTATGGAGCATTACATTCATATCTGCTAAGATCAGATGGATTGTCTTCTAGCTCGTCGTTGAATAAATATTACTACTAACGTGCCCTTACTTTATGAATTAAAAAAATGAAAACTCTTTATTTTTCGATGTAAAAAATTTAAATTTTTTTTAAAACGTCAAAATGTTTTAAAATCTACTATCGTTTCAAACTTAGATTCCCCTGTCGGGAGAAGAAACATCGTTAAACTTTATTAGAAATAAACAAGTTGACGCACAATTTTCTAAACATATTTTAAACCTGTATCAGTACTTCTCATATAATTTATGTTATAGGATAAGGGTGTCAACGAGCACACAGTCCACCTGATGGTAAGTGATTGCTGTGGCCCATAGACATCTATATCTATCCTCGATTACGAATCAAAATACAGATACTTACGTTGTCACCCGTGAGAACTGAGATCTAATGCCTTGTTTCCAGTAAAAGGTGTCTCCGGTTCTCTACAATCACCCTACGAAACACAGTAGCGTTAAGCTGCTATATTAAGCCGGTATTCTGTGAGAATTACGATACGATTTATGTAAATCTTTGTATGAACAAAATATTGTTACATTTTGCAGAGTTACCGGAGATAGTGGAGACAGTGCGTGCGGTGTCGGGTGCCCTGGGAGCGGCCGCTTTGTTGCCGTGTGCGTTGCGGGCTTCGCCGCGTCTTGCTATGCGGGTCACGCCAGCCTCGCGCACGGCGCCGCCCGAAAGACGCGTATACGGTGCGGCAGGGAAAACGCACATTCAACCGCCTGTTCTAAAGCTAAACGTGAGTATTGTCTTTTTATAACCACTCACGCCTGTCACCCAGAAGGGTAGGCCATTTGGCACGATCCTACGTTAAAGTAGGGACTAACACAGCATTGTGGATTTCCATACGTGCCTTTTTTGACACTTTCTGACTCTTCACAATAGAGCGTAGGGCCCCATTTACTCTATTTCTTTTAAATAATTATATTTTCTATATAATTTATTTAATTAAGAGAGTAAAAGAAGTTGTTGAAAGGAAAAAGAAAGAAAGAACGGATAAGAATGATAGAAGGATATCTGATAATTTCCAGGCTAACATAAAAATATTCTGGAAACTCGTAGGAACTGCCAGGGGAAATACAAAACAGCCTATAATGAATGCTATAAGAGACGAGAATGGATGTATTCTGAATGATGAAGCTTCGAATTTAAACAGATGGAAGGAATACTTTGAAAGCGTGTTTATGAGTGAAGAGTCGTCTGAATTAAATGAACTAGAAATTCCGAAAGAAGTGGAAAGGGGTATGGAGATAAGTGTAGATGAAATAATGAAAGCAATGAAAAGCATGAAAGCAGGTAAGGCAGCTGGATATGATAGAGTATCACTCGAGATGCTAAGGGCTGGAGAGGGAGTGGTGGCAGGCCTGCTGTACACCTTGTTTAATTTATGTTGGGAATTAAAACGGGTACCGGATGACTGGTGTAAAGCAGTTATAGTACCAATATATAAAGGAAACGGGTCACAGCAGGACTGCAAAAACTACCGTGGTATCAGCTTGCTTAGTATTGTGGGTAAACTGTATGCTAAGGTGTTAATTGAAAGAGTTATGAAAGAAACTGATGGAAAAATTTGGGATGTGCAAGCGGGTTTTAGAAAGGGAATGGGGTGTACAGATCAAGTCTTTTCCATGCGCATGATTGCGGAGAAGTTTTTGGCCAAAAACCAGAAAGTTTTTTGTGCGTTCATGGACTTGGAAAAGGCCTATGACAGAGTGGACAGGAATTTGTTATGGCAAACACTGAACTCATATGGGTTGAGCGCTGGTTTGATACAGGCATTGAGGTCTCTTTATAGGGATTCTAGTGCTTGTGTCAGGATCAATGGGGTCTACTCGGACTGGTTTGGCATCCGAAAGGGTGTCAGACAGGGCTGTGTGGCTTCCCCTTGGCTGTTCAACCTATTTATGGACAGGTGTTTGCAAACTTTGAAAGATGAAGAATGTGGGTTAAGAATGGGCGAGTTAACCGTCAAATGCCTTTTGTATGCCGATGATCAAGTCATATTTGCGTCATCGGCGGCTGAGTTGCAAATGATGGTTACATTAATGAACTGGGCATTAAAAGAAAGAGGAATGAAAGTGAAACGCAAGTAAGACGAAAGTGATGGTTTTTGAAAGAGAGGAAAGCAAAACGGTATGTGAAATAAGAATAGAAGGAGAGTTAATTGAGCAAGTGGATGAGTTTGTGTATTTGGGATGTGTATTTAGCAGGGATGGTAGATATGATAAGGATATATAGAGTGAATGGGGCACTACACTCTATTGTGAGGAACCAGAATGTATCAAAAAAGGCACGTATGGTAATTCATAATGCTGTGTTAGTCCCTACTTTAATATATGGTAGTGAAAGCTGGGTGTGGCAGAAGAAGCACGAAAGTAGAATAAATGCTGTAGAAATGCGGTCTTTAAGGAGTATGCTAGGGTTGAATCTGAATGACAGGATGAGAAATTGCATGATAAGAGATAAATGTGGTATGTAAGATGATGTTGTGACCAGGATTAAGAAAGGAATGCTTCAGTGGTTTGGTCATGTTGAAAGAATGAATGAGGAAAGAGTGACAAAACAAATTTATATGGCAGATGTGAACGGCAGAGTCGGGAAAGGACGCCCTAGAAAAAAGTTTATGGACCAAATTGGCGATATTTTGAAAATGGGCCACGTTAAAAGTACCCTTAAACGACGAGCATGTATGCGTAGATATATGGATGTAAAGGAGGCGAAAGAGGTATGTCAGGATCGTGTCAAATGGAAGTCCGTGGTCTCTGCCTACCCCTCTCGGTGACAGGCGTGAGTGTTTATGCATTATGCATATTTAAAATGTATGTACATTAGCACAAAAATATAGGTATCGATACGATGATCGGTGTGATGAACGGTGATCGTTACGAAGTTGTATTTTGATCTTAGGGGTTAACTCGCAGCTTACTTACTTTTATATGGAAAAATAGTAATCTATACTTGAAGCATAAATCTGAAAAATTTACAATTATTTACTTTTTATAAGATTTTTTTAGCATTTCTGTGCAACATTTACAGGTGACTTGGCTAAAGAATGGCTCACCGGTCCGCATGGAGACGGCGCGCGTTTCTCTGACGCCGAGCGGCGCGCTGGAACTGGATCCACTGCGAACGCACGACGCAGCGCTGTACCGCTGCGTGGTCGCACTCGCCAACACGCCTACACAACACGTGTGAGCTGCCTTACTATTATATACTCTTAGTAGTTTCAAGCCGATATTCAGAGACAGTGCATGACGCAGCGCTGTACCGCTGTGGGTCGCACTCAGCATCGCGCCTACACAGCACGTGTGAGCTGCATTACTTTTATGTACTCCCAGTACTTTCAAGCCGATATTCAGAGACAGTGCATGACGCAGCGCTGTACCGCTGTGGGTCGCACTCAGCATTGCGCCTACACAGCACGTGTGAGTTGCCTTACATTTATGTACTCCTAGTAGTTTCAAACCGGTATTCAGAGACAGCGCACGACGCGGGAGTATGCCAAAGCACCTACATCACACGTGTGAGCTGCCTTATTCTAATGTACTCCTGGTAGTTTCAAGCCGATATTCAGAGACAGTGCAAGTGATGTACCGCTGCGACGTACACAGAACGTATGATCTGCCTTACTTTTATTTATTTCTGGTAGTTCAACCCGGTATTCAGTTTTGGCGGTAGTGCGATCGTTATCTTACCTGTGACGATTGATTTAAGTCCTCGAATACGAATCAAAATGCAGATGTGTTTTCACCCCTGAGGAATAACATGGAATGATTCTTCCAGTAAAAAGAGTCTGGTTCTCTACACTCACCATACGAAACACCGCAGCTTAACGGTTTCTTCAGTTCCTCTCCTTTATTCAATTTCGGCCTAGTCTAAGGGATAAGATTGAGGTACTATATAATTCTCTTTCTTTAAGTTTTCTCCTAATTTCCAGTACCGGACCAGAAATCGATCTTCGCGTCAACACGGACCTGGCGAACGTGGAGTCAGCGCCAAGGTTCATCGTCGTCCCGCAGCCAGTTACGGTCATCGAAGGTTTGGATTTCATTTTCTAAACGCATACTAAATTAAAACGATCTATTTAGCCATATTAAAAAGAGTTCATTATTTGAGCTTTTTAAATTTTGTCCTATATAATAAAAAGACCGCTAGCGGTCAGCCATCGTAGAGTCTACATCACCGGAAGATGCCTCGTGTAGTGGCGAAACACGTGTCGTATTATCGCCGATGGTGTGTCTTTCTTGGAATAGAGGTGTTGGGAGTAGTGGTGCCGGGAGTAGTGGTGCTGGAATTAGTGGTGACGGGAGGGCGCGAGGTGCTCTTCAATCTAGGTAAGACACATCATTGTATTTAATTAAGCGGATTGTTGTGAATTAAATATTAATATCTTTATTATAATGGATTTCCGCACAGTAACGCCTGTTTCTATCAATTATTTGTCCTAAATGTTTGAAGATCTCTTTATATTACCGATATCATGATCACCATCATCAGCCTGCGGCAGCCCACTACTGAACATAAGCCTCTTCAAAGGCGCGTCACTTAGCAGGATCTTCGGCTTTACGTATCCAGTTGCTGTAAGTCGCATTGTATAGATTGAGTTAACCACTGGATAATTGGATTAACCATATTTTACAACGCATTTCATGTTGTGACATGTTTTCTACAATGGTTACCACTTCTGCGACAGATGTGACTAGCATATGTCACATGTATACTTCAATTCGCAAAAAGAGAAGGCTCGAAGAGACGTAACCAATATTTTAACATGATGTGACACCTAAAAACTGCGGTACTTTTCAACAGTGTAAGATACAGCGACGTCGTTTTGAGAAAAGTGCACTTGATATATATATTTTCTGTATTTAAAGTGAATAAGTGTACGTTTTTGAATAAATTCTTGTCTTTTATTGCTTGGCTAATAATTTACGCTCACCAGATGTCGCTAGTGGTGTGAGGTGAACTTATTTAATACACAATGTCATTTTAATTAAGAAATTGCGTTTTAAATAAAAGTATACCGATTTCTAGTGTCTAAATACACAAAACTATGCCTCCGTGATTGCTTTTTAATTTTTTCTTTTTAAATTTTTCTAATTTTAGGAATATCCATAGTTTGGTTTTCATTTCTAATCTATACAAATAAATAAAATTGAAGTGTCAGTTTGTAATGTCAAAATGAAATCTTTTTACCAAATGCATATGAAAGTAGATACGGTACCTAAAACGAAAAAAACAGTTTTAATTTTTTTTCTGTCTGACTATTCGTTTCAACTAATCTCCGAAACTGCTGGACCGATTTTGACGGGACTTTCTCTTGCAGACAGCTGATTTTATAGGTAACTTACGCTATATTTATTTTATAAAAGAAAGGTTCTGCACAAAAATTAAGTAATGAATTTCACGCGGGCGAAATTGCAGGGAACAGCTAATTTTATAATATAACTAATGTTTCAAATAGAAACATGAACTCTTACAAATTCCGAACAAATTAACTTCCCTTGCTATGATATAACAAATATTTCTCCTCCGTCGCAAATGGCGTCGCGTCGCCCTGCTTGCAGAAAAAGTCGGTGGATACCCTAAATGTCTAATGGACTAAGATGAAATGTCTTACTTATGAATGGGATCTTTGTTGAGGACTCTGTTATATTTTGGACGAAGTGTACAGTAGAATGGAACGGGCGTATTGGCCTTAACTTGTCTGAGTGGCCCTAGATTAAGAAGTAGTATGTATGGAATGTAATTTCTCGGTTACTATATTTTTGTTGTTAAAAAATTTCTTAATTGTCTTATGTCGTCATCACACAGCAAATATATACTTTAAATGTTTATTGTTACAGGTGCGTCAGTGACTTTCGATTGCGCGGCTGTTGGGAATCCTAAACCGGAAATGATATGGCTCAACAACGGCGTCGCTATAGATCTGAAGTAAGTAAGCTTGATCAAACGACATTGTACCGTGTTTTTAACACGCTTTTATGAGCTTCGCGTGTATCTATGTAACAGAATCTTTTAATGTAATTTTCACCAACTTGTAGACCGTCAATTACCTTGAAAATTTGCTTTCGCATCAAGGATTGTAGTCACTGCAATAATTGAATAACTTCATCCTAGTATGCTGATCAGGATCACCAGGAAAAAGTAAAATAATTTAGCGTTTTGTTTAAGTTTTTTTAACTCTTATATAAAGTCGGGTAAATTTTTCTACGTATTATATAAAAATTCAAGACTTTTTTTTTTCAAAGTTTTGTATTTAATTGTAATATATATATATGTGCCATTTTGTTCACTAACTTGTCATCTTGTAGATAGTGACATAATCTCGTTACTGAAGAAATCTTGGGATTTTTGATCAAAAAATGCGACAAGTAGTTTTGACAGTCCTCTCTTGATGTTAACCTAACACTACCAGAAGAATTCTGAAGTGACTGAAACAGGTGAAAATCTGAGGTTGCAAAGTCAGGACTATATGGTAGATGCGTTAACACTTCCCAACCAAAGTCTCTCTGAAAAGGAACTCAGGTTCGGGCGTCCCTCTTGATCCTGAAAAGGACCAATTGAAAAGGACCTAGCGGATCGGGTACTAAGAAACAGGAATCGAGGCTTCTCTCGATCCGGCCTCCTATCACGCCTACGTTGGGTTCGGGAACAACGTATGTGATCTCCGCAACGGAGTAACACACTAGGGCGATAACCTCTTCCTTTTCAGCAAGTAGGTTCAGACGGGGATTACGGGTCTTCCGAAGTCGTCCCGGTCCCGACGCCTTAATTCTTCGATGTGGACTGTATAACTTAAAGGATCTTGGGAATGAAACAGCAATTATCTTCAAACCGTTCCGTGAGAGAGTAATCACTTTTCCCTATACTGCTGGTTTTTCACTTTTCTTGAACTTTTTCTCGGATTTTCTTATTTATTTCCGAACTATTTCCGAACTTCCCCCGAAGGATTCCCGAACGATTCCCGAACTATTTCCGAACTTCCCCGAACGAATTGCAATAAAACCCGTTCACTAAGCTACCCCAGAGCTATACGCGAAAGTGAGCCGCGCCATCTGCGCGCTTGCGCAACTTAATTACATGAATTTGTACTATTACTCTCTCACGTTTCACTCAATATCTTTATTTGTTCAAATCATATACAAATACAATTTATCAATATAGGTAGTACAAAACAATATCTACACCATGATATACATCATATCCTCATATCATAAAAAACCTTTTATTTATTAAACGAAAACCGCCTATTTTACTCACAAGTTCGAAATCGAAATTTCTTAAATATTTAACACAGAAAGTTAAAACAATGTTTCTCACTTGAATTTATACATAAGCTAACCAATACAATAGTTTAATTTACATTTTTTCTATTTATTTCACTATTTAAAACACTTTTAAATTTCTTATACAAAACTATCATTATTTCACTTATACACAGGAATTTTCACATGAAAATAACACAGAATTTACCTTTTTAGCACGTACAATTAACCTGAAATATTTTACAAGTAATTTTTACATAAATCACTGAATTACAAACATTTTAAATTTTACATATTCGGCCTCCTAAGGGCGTGGCTTGGCGTGCGTCTATGAACTCACACTATTTGAACAACTAACTTTTGCACGGCTCTCGGCTATCAGAAAAAATTAAATTATGAAATACACCAATTTTGACCATATTAGGCAAATTAAATGCTTTATACAATTTTCGAACTGTATGAAACTATCTTTAATCAGATAACAATATAAATGAATGTTCTCATTAATCAATCATAACAAATAGGCATTTGTTTTCGTACAAAACGTATCAAACTTATACAAAACAACATTTATGCAATTAATATCCATTAATTCTGCCTATGCACAGAGTGATTATCTCGACCGGGGAACAAATCCGATCTTTAACTTCACTTTAATATTCTTATGAATTTACATCATTTGAAAGATGATTTCAACCGGGAAACAAATCCGGTAACATAATTTATATCTTAAATTCCTTACGAATTTATTAAGCGATATTACTTAGGAAAACAAACAAACTAGTCCGGCCTGGGAGTCGAACCCAAGACCTTCATATCATTAATTCGACATTTCTTAAAGATTTAACTAAGCATTCTCTTATCAGAGCGTCGTTGCTCGTGACTGCCCCTTTTTTCATAGCAACGTCATCGGTTGATTTAATAAACTGAAACATTTTTATAGGCGCGTCGCCAACAATCTCCCCCCGTGCGTTAGCACCATCATTTGGGAGGCGTCGCGGGTACCAGGACTATTATTCTGGATGTAGGTCTCCTCAAGATACCTGTGCTAGTAATGACGTCAACCACTCTGGTGTGACCGTCTGGTCCCGGTAACGTTCTACTAATTTTACCTTTTGGCCACGTATTTCGTGGCAACGAATGATCTATTATCAAAACGATATCGCCTTCTTTAGGTTCCATGAACTTGCCGTTATCACCTGTTCGAGGTATTAACGTAGGCATGTATTCTTTCAGCCATCTTGTCCAAAAATGGTCGGCTAACCTCTGTGCAGCTTTCCAATTGAGTTGACCCGTCAGATGTCGCTCTAAAAATAATCCAGGTGGTCGATCACCACATGAGCGTCCCAGAAGAAAATGATTGGGTGTCAAACCCTCTTCAGGACTATCCATACTGAATGTTACCAGAGGTCTGGAATTTACCGTATGCTCTGCTTCTAAAAGTAACGTATGTAGAACCTCCTCTCGTGGGCTCTTCTCCTTAAGCGTAGCGGTCAACGCAATTTTAATCGATCTTACTAACCTCTCCCAGGCGCCACCCATGTGCGGTGCTCCCGGAGGTATAAATTTCCATTTAATATATTTCTTAAATGACTCGTTTTTCATGCCCTCATAGCATTCTTCGCATGCTTTCAATAATTCTTTATTTGCAGCTTTGAAATTTGTCCCGTTATCGCTGTATATAACGGCTGGTTTTCCTCTTCTGGCGATAAATCGCCTTAACGCCATTATCATTGACGCTGGTGTCATTGAGGCTGCTAATTCCAGATGTACTGCTCTGGTGGTCAGACACGTGAATAAAACGCCCCAACGTTTTTCGTGTCGCCTTCCTATAGTCACACTCATAGGACCAAAATAATCTACAGCTGAGCATGTAAAAGGTGGCTCATGATGAGCTATTCTTTCCAGAGGAATATTTCCTTGTGGCACGTTTTGCGGCTTTGACCTGTATGTCCTGCACCACTGACAATGGTGTGACACACTTCGTACTACATTACGCAAGTTCAAGACGTAAAATTTCTGGTTCACCTCATTCATCACCGTCTGGTGATTGGCGTGTCCAAAATGATGATGAACTTCTCTAATCATCATTATAACGATTTCGTGTTTACCGTCTAATATGACAGGTTTTCTACTTTCCTCGGTCAAATTAGACTTGAAAGGTAAACGTCCATTTAAACGGAGTAAGTTATCCTCTCCTATTTCCATAGATAATTTACTTAAGCGTGAACTTCTTTCAACGCTTTTGCCTGCTTTCAAACATTTTATTTCCGAATGAAAACACTCGTCTCGAATGAATTTCCAAATTAATATTTCCGCCTTTTTCAAGAGCGCTGTGTCCAACGCGCTATCGGGTCCTTTAACCGACTTTGCTAAAACTTTGTTGGAACACATAACCGACTTTTCGGTTGCGTCGTCGGGTCCTTTAACCGACTTTCTTAAACTCTTGAATTTTTCTACCGCTTGTAAGGTGCGTGTAGTTGCTCCAAGGAATTTCTTAAAGCTGCTAAATCGTCCGTAGTCGGGTAGACTTAACGGTTCTTGCTTTCTTAACGTATTTACGCCCTTTGGCGATTTTTCTTCACCTGTTTCTAAGCTATTTATGGTGTCCACTTGTTTGGGCCATAAATCAGGACTTTTCCTGAGGAATTCAGGTCCTTGAAACCAGCGATGACTTACATCGAAGGTGGAAGGAAAACTTCTAGTGGCGTCGTCTGCCACGTTTTGTGACGTTGGAACCCATCGCCATTCACATGGCTTACTGTGATCTTCGATCTCAGCCAATCGATGAGCAACGAATGGTTTAAAAGCGCGAGGATCTGACTTAATCCACGCTAACACTGTACGTGAGTCTGTCCAAAACACTCTCTCGGACATCTCGTACTTGCTCTCTTCACTAACCGAAGCAGCCAGTCTGCTGCCCATAAGAGCTGCTTGCAATTCAAGCCTTGGAATCGAAATTGGTTTCAATGGCGCTACTCTTGCCTTTGCGGCGATCAGCGTAATCCGCCTTATTCCTTGCTCGTCCGTGGTGACGTAATACACCGCGGCAGCGTATGCTTTTTCACTAGCATCCGTGAAAGTATGTAACTCTCCTTTGCCGATGCCTTCAGCAACGGGTCTAGGTACTTCTAAGTGACCTAATTTCTTCACTTCCGATATCCATTTACAAAATAACACGTGTAACTCGTGTGAAACTTCTTCATCCCAAGAGATGCCTGTCCTCCATACTTGCTGGATCAGCGACTTCCCTTGAATCGTTATGGGTGATGCGAGTCCCAAAGGATCGAAGACTGACATCACAGCGCTAGTTATCTCCCTCTTCGTAGGCGGTCGTAAACCCTCCATCACCTCTTCCGGTGTGCTACGAAGACTTGTGGAAAAACTTATTATATCCCGTTTGATATTCCAAATCAAACCTAACGTGCGCTCTGTGTGCTCTTTATCTCCAAGCGAAGCACTGTCGCTCTTATATTTATTTTCCATATTACTTAAAACTTCGGGTCGGTTGCTAGCCCATCCCCTCAGTTGGAAAGAAGCATGCTTATGTAATTCATACATATCGTTTACTATCCTTTCGGCCGTCGTCACGTCGGGAAATGCCTGTAGGTAATCATCCATATAAAAATTGCTTTCCGTAGCGGAAGCTGCTTCTGGATAGATATGTGCGTTGTCCTGCGCATTTCTATTCTTTACATATATAGCGATGCATGGTGATGATGCCGCTCCAAATATGAGTGACGTCATTCTATACTCTTCCGGTGGCGCGTCACGATTGTGCCGCCATAAGAATCGAAGGCTATCCCTGTCTTCTTCCCGGATTTTCACTTGCAGGAACATTTCCTTAATGTCTGCCATTACTGCCACGCTTCCTTCTCTGAATCGTAGCAGAACTCCGAACAACGACTTCAATAAGTCCGGTCCGGTCAACAACGCATCGTTAAGACAACGTCCGCCCGTCCTTGCGGCGGCGTCGAAAACTATCCTTATTTTCTTCTTTTGTGGGTGAGTCACTGCGAAGTGAGGGAAGGTACCACGTACGTGGGGAAATGGAAATATGGTTCGCTTTCTCTGCGTAACCGTTAACGATGAGATTTTCAATTTGCTTCTCGTATTCCTTTTTCAACTCGCTATTTTTGTCGAGCTTTTTCTCAATATTAAACAGGCGACTTTCAACCTGTGCCCTATTCGATGGCAAGCACTCATTGTCTGTGCGCCATAACAAAGCAGTCTCGTACCTATTATTAGGTATACGACGTACCGTTTTGTTCAAAATATTTAAAGCTCGTTCTTCTGGGTCGTTCACGGGCTTTCTAGCCGATACTCCCAGAGATTCCAAACTAAAATAATCCTTGATTAATTTATCCATATCTTCCTCCTTCTTGGTGGAAATGTGGTTAACAATCTTGATTGGTTTAATGCCACCCGATATGTGACCATGCAAAACCCACCCCAGTTTGGTGAGCGATGCTACAGGTAGGTTCTTACCTCCCGAAACCAATTCACGAGTAACTATGAGATGCCAATTGTCCTGACCAATCAATATGGTAGGCTTGGACCTCTCATACATCAACTCATCCTTGATCGGTGTCAAATGAGAACACCGTTGCAATAATTCTCGGCTTACCGACTGAGGAGCGAGGTTAAGTGACTTAATTGTTTGTACACTTATCTCTTCTAAGTCGCTCGAATAAATGCCTTTTATTTTAACGTTTAAGCGATACGAACTATCGTCGTTAATTCGCTTACCTCCCACGGCTTCGATACGTAATCCCTCTTTACGTCCGCGAGGCGCTAACTTCTGAGCCATCCACTCCTCTATGAGTGTCATGGTCGATCCCTCATCCAGAAGAGCTGTTGTCCTGACCTTTCCTCTAGGCCCATGCAACTCGACCGGTATGATCTTTAAATATGCACATGCCAGTGCATTCACTGTACTAACAGTTGTAATCTGAGCATCTTTACCCCCCTCGTCCCCTTGTGGCGAGGTATTTTCATTGGGGTATCGGTGTAGCATTCGATGATGTGACATTCTACATCCTTCTACACCACATTTTTTTCGCTTTGCACTCTAACCTCCTATGGTTAGGTGACAAACATTGGAAACATACTTTGGCCTTTTTGACGGCTTCCCATTTCTCGCGAATATTCATGTCCTTAAACTTGTAACAACTCACTATAGAGTGCTCCTTGTTGCATATAACACACTTATGTGTTACCCGACTTACAGGCTTGTCCTGGGTTATCATAACCACTTGTCGGTTGTGCCTTTTATTATTTCGGCGTTCTAAACGCTCGCTCATATTACTTCGGCGCATATAGCGCTCGCTCTCGGCACAGCTGCGTACACCTCCCTTTGCAGTGTGTACAGTTTGCTTCCTGAATTCAGGACGCTTCCTTTTTTCAGGCGCATTTTCATTGCTTAAGGACGTTCCAAATTGTTCACTCAATAAATTTAAAAACTTGGCCATCTTCTGTAACTCTGGCTCCAAAGGATATTGAGCTCGATATTCAAACCATTTAAATTTAATCATAGTTCCAAGTTTCTCCACTATGCGGCTCACTAACTCCGGTGAGTATAAATACTGTGGTTGATTCAACGCTTGTATTGTGGCAACCACGTTCGTAATACGACTTGCAAAAGATCCTATATTTCGGCAATCTTCTGCCAATCTTGGCATACGCTTTACATTCTCGATTTCGGCTAGAATGAGCATCTCAACCCTACCGAATCTTCTTTCGAGAGCGTTCATTATTTCCTCAGGTTCACATAAAGTAAATAACAGCGACTTAACCGCCTCTTTAGCGGTGCCCTTTAATGCCCTCCTAAGGCGTGCGACATTTTGCACCCCTGAAAATTGGCCTTTTGTGTCTTCAAACACCGTTTTGAAAATTATCCATTCACCCGGGTCTCCATCGAACACCGGTAATTCCTGGAGGAAATGAAGCTGGGAAGATTTATCTTTACCAGCTATTTTTATTGCACTCACAATCGCTTCGGTCAATTTTGACACCTCACTCGCGTGTGTTTTCTGTGCATTTCCTAGGTTGCGCTCGACCTCCGCCCCTTTGCGGCGTGATCCTTTACACGCTTCCTTATCAGTAATATCGGGTTGTGCTACACTAACCGGCGCGCTCATTATGGTTTGCTGAACCCAACTCCTTACGAAAGGTTCCACCTGAGTATTCCGCTCTTCATCATCCTCACTCGAGTCGATTTCCTCTTCTCGGTTGAGTCGTGCCAACTCCAATTGAGACTTGGCTAAGGCAGCAGCTGCCTGTGCTCGTTCGAGCTCTGAGCGTTCGAATTTAATCCGCGCCTCTAATTCGGCTTTCAGCCTCGCCGATCGCGATGACCTACTACCTCTCTGTGACCCTTTATCACTAGTGTGCCTGATTACTGTCCTTGACGATGCCGCTTCTTCGGTCCTTTGACCTACTTTTTCGACCACCGTTTCACTCCTGGATATAACGGATTGTTGTGCGGTGCTGGCCTGCGTACCACTGGTGTCCGTCCTGTTGCTCGTCGTTGCCATGGACGTCCCTGAGTCCCACGTGCATGTGGACGTGTCTGTGGTGGCTCCACTTGGAGGAGTTGCTCCATTTGACGCAGTAGCTGTGGTCGCTCCAGATGATTCCGCTTCTTTAGCTTTTCTTGAGAGCCCTGTCCTTGTCCTGCTCCCTTCGCTTCTCCCTGTCTGGTCTTGTGCCTTCTTCATCTTGCAGGAAGGTGATTGTTGGCCTACGGTCCCTAACTGTCCCTACAGTCCCTACGGTCCCTACAACCCCTTACCTACAACCCTTCTACACCCCAACCTAACACCACTACCCCTCCCCCCCTTTATCTCCCAACCCTACAACCCTACTACCACCCTAACAGCCCTATCAGCCCTATCAATCCTGAACGGGGCCTACCGAGGTGAGCCGTCCAGGGATGGAGTCGTGCAGGAATGGAATGGAGGAAAGGTTTAGGAACTGTCCCGCCAAGGAATATGACGAAACAGTCGAGCGGTAGTGCAAGCGCAGTCTCGCTCGAGAGAACTGCTCCACCCGAAGGTGTTATGCCAGAGCCCAACCGTTTGGCACCGTTAGGTGGTCGGGATGTATGCTGTGCTCGCCGCCCAGTTGCCGGTGACGCCTCGTCCAAGCGCCCTCCTCCGGCCGCGATGCAGTCAGGTGCCCACGCGCACCCTCGCCCGGCAGCAGCAGCGGTGGATGCTTTTTGCACCCTGATGACCCGACGGGAAATGCCGGACACGGTCGTCCGACAAGAAATGCCAGACACGATCGTCTGACAGGAAAAATGCCAAGCCCTGCTTGGCCACGATGAGTGCCTTCACAAGACACCTGCGCCCGGCTGCGATATGTGCCCCATGCGAGCACACGCCCCAAGCTGCAATCCCGGTTTTCTTTCTTCCGGTAGTTCCAGGTCCAGCCCTTCAGTGCTGCCGTCCTGGTCTTCAGGCCTTTGGTCCTATTGCTTCAGCTCAAACCTCTGGCTTCCTTCGGTTGCTGATCTTCACTCGGCTTCCGAAGGTCTTCTTCTTCCACAACCAGCAGTCCACAGCTGGTTCCTTGATCCAGCTGGCGGGTTCGGGTGGTCTTCAATCCGGCTCCGAAGGACCAATTGAAAAGGAACTCAGGTTCGGGCGTCCCTCTTGATCCTGAAAAGGACCAATTGAAAAGGACCTAGCGGATCGGGTACTATGAAACAGGAATCGAGGCTTCTCTCGATCCGGCCTCCTATCACGCCTACTTTGGGTTCGGGAACAACGTATGTGATCTCCGCAACGGAGTAACACACTAGGGCGATAACCTCTTCCTTTTCAGCAAGTAGGTTCAGACGGGGATTACGGGTCTTCCGAAGTCGTCCCGGTCCCGACGCCTTAATTCTTCGATGTGGACTGTATAACTTAAAGGATCTTGGGAATGAAACAGCAATTATCTTCAAACCGTTCCGTGAGAGAGTAATCACTTTTCCCTATACTGCTGGTTTTTCACTTTTCTTGAACTTTTCCTCGGATTTTCTTATTTATTTCCGAACTATTTCCGAACTTCCCCGAAGGATTCCCGAACGATTCCCGAACTATTTCCGAACTTCCCCGAACGAATTGCAATAAAACCCGTTCACTAAGCTACCCCAGAGCTATACGCGAAAGTGAGCCGCGCCATCTGCGCGCTTGCGCAACTTAATTACATGAATTTGTACTATTACTCTCTCACGTTTCACTCAATATCTTTATTTGTTCAAATCATATACAAATACAATTTATCAATATAGGTAGTACAAAACAATATCTACACCATGATATACATCATATCCTCATATCATAAAAAACCTTTTATTTATTAAACGAAAACCGCCTATTTTACTCACAAGTTCGAAATCGAAATTTCTTAAATATTTAACACAGAAAGTTAAAACAATGTTTCTCACTTGAATTTATACATAAGCTAACCAATACAATAGTTTAATTTACATTTTTTCTATTTATTTCACTATTTAAAACACATTTAAATTTCTTATACAAAACTATCATTATTTCACTTATACACAGGAATTTTCACATGAAAATAACACAGAATTTACCTTTTTAGCACGTACAATTAACCTGAAATATTTTACAAGTAATTTTTACATAAATCACTGAATTACAAACATTTTAAATTTTACATATTCGGCCTCCTAAGGGCGTGGCTTGGCGTGCGTCTATGAACTCACACTATTTGAACAACTAACTTTTGCACGGCTCTCGGCTATCAGAAAAAATTAAATTATGAAATACACCAATTTTGACCATATTAGGCAAATTAAATGCTTTATACAATTTTCGAACTGTATGAAACTATCTTTAATCAGATAACAATATAAATGAATGTTCTCATTAATCAATCATAACAAATAGGCATTTGTTTTCGTACAAAACGTATCAAACTTATACAAAACAACATTTATGCAATTAATATCCATTAATTCTGCCTATGCACAGAGTGATTATCTCGACCGGGGAACAAATCCGATCTTTAACTTCACTTTAATATTCTTATGAATTTACATCATTTGAAAGATGATTTCAACCGGGAAACAAATCCGGTAACATAATTTATATCTTAAATTCCTTACGAATTTATTAAGCGATATTACTTAGGAAAACAAACAAACTAGTCCGGCCTGGGAGTCGAACCCAAGACCTTCATATCATTAATTCGACATTTCTTAAAGATTTAACTAAGCATTCTCTTATCAGAGCGTCGTTGCTCGTGACTGCCCCTTTTTTCATAGCAACGTCATCGGTTGATTTAATAAACTGAAACATTTTTATAGGCGCGTCGCCAACACTCTCAATTTACTGAGTGGCCAAAAATGTGTTTGTTATCATGATGAAAGACCACTTCCTTTCTGTTGATCAATTTCGGCCGTTTTTTCATCAATTCCTTGCTTGAGTTTCATTAGATGTTGGCAGTAGAGATCCGAATCGGTGGTTTTGCCCGGCTGTAAAAACTCATATTAAAAGATGCCCCTCCAATCTCACCATACACATAACATCACCTTATTGCGTGTTAATCCGGGTTTTGCTACAGCCTGTGGAGATTGAGTACACTTTGACCATGCTCTTTTTCGCACTTTCTTGTCGTAGGTGATCCACTTTTCATCACCAGTGATGAATATTTTCAAAAATGATTCAGTTTCATTAATTGTAACTGTAATCCCATCTTCGCCCGGGGACTTGCCGTTTTTAAGGTGCTGGAGAGCCATTCTAATCCCACTCAGACTGACGTCGGGGATATCATTGAAATAGTGTCGGATAAGACTTGCTCTTGGATCGTTACTCACTTGCTTGTGGCTCTAATGATCGTCGTTCGAAGCAAATTCGTGCTATATCCATTACATAGCTGCAGCTAATCATGTAGCACGAATGGGTCGGCTCGACCGGGGAAGGACCACGCTCTCACAGAATACCAGCGTAAAATAGCAGCTCAATTCTGCTGTGCTTCGTATGGTGAGTGTAGAGAACAGTAGAGCCTTTTTACTGGAAATGAGGCATTCCGTCTTGTTCCTCAAGGCTGGCAACTCAACTGCATTTTAATTCTTAATCGAGGATACGTGTAGATGTCTACGGGCAACAGCATCCACTTACCATCAGGTGTACTGTGTGCTCGTTTGTCACCCTTATTCTATAAAAAAATGTTACATGTACAAACATTGTTTGGTTTTGACTGCAGGTGTCTATATTAGCTAACATGTGCAGATTGTGGTTACTTGGCTGGAATGTGACTTTGTATATCACCGTGTACATTTTGACAATACATAACCGTATATAGCGGTATAAGAATATTCAGTAATATTGAAATTTTTACATGCATCATTAAAAAATTAGCACAATGATTTGATTTATTACATTTTTTACCCGAACTCATAGTTCATCTAAGCCCATTTCCCTTGCTACCTCACGCTCTTCTGTCCTAAGTAGTTGTTAAATGTTGTTTTGGACTGACTGTGAGACTCGTTATTAAGTTATTAAGTAAGTCAGTAAAGATCAAAGACTTCTATATATTGTTGCGCGCCACAATTAATTCCACTAGCGCTATCTGGTATCGAGTAGCGGAACTAGGAGAGCTTTCTAGAGAATTCCATACTTGAACATTCTACACCTAGTCGGTCGGGACCGGTATGTGCTCGAACATTCTAGATATTTTAGTGGAAAAGGCCCTCCTATATACCTATGGCCAGTAACGACCGCGACTGGGTCAGTATTGAATTGATGATACAAGCCGATACTTCGAAGCGATATAACTGCAAAAACTAAAGTCATCAATAGTGCAATTGTGTTTTATTCATAATTAAAGTTTTATTGTTCGGTAATTAAAGTGTCAATTTTGGTAATTCAATCGGCAGTTTTTATTCTCATGAAATTCAAGCTCGTGACAGTATACTACATGACTGGCAATTCCGATCAAAAACTGTGTCTTAGTTGTAGATTGCGGTGGTAGCTGGCACAAAATGCCATAAAATTTACGATAGTTACTGTTTTTAGGCACATACGAAGTAAAGTTACATGTAACTTATCTAAAATGAACTTCAAATTACGATGACAAAGTGTGCACGTGAATAATAACAGCGTTTTCTTAGTCACATTAAACAAAATCGGTGTTAGATTGGCGAAAACTAACGTTCACGGCTTACAAAGCAAAGTACTAATCTTCTCGCCCACTCGTACTTGACTAATAATATCCTTTGATCGAGTTCCGGCCACGGCAGCCATTCTCATCGCAGACTAGCCATCTGCACATGACAGGATTATAGTACTCGAGTGTATGCGCAAGCACAGGTGTACTCTCTATTTCCTCACTCACGTTATCTGATCGGACGGCAAACCGACACGATCAGATATTTATCTGTCGCAGGACCAACGGATTCCGTGATATCCGCGGCACGGAAGTTAAACACTACAAACAACTTTCTGAATCCGGACTGCTAATGAAAATTTCTTGACAGAAAACGCAAGTAATGAATAACTCATTTAGGAGCGAGTCCTATGATCAGTAACCGCATTTGCTACCACTAGACCAACGAGGCAGAGTTTACTAAAGGAGTTACGGAGAATCGACCGTAACTAAGTGCGCAATTTATTAAGACCGCAGAGCTCGTCATGTTGTATTTATTCTTAATTGTACACCTTAACTAAAAGGATTGCAAAGGGCGAACTTAATATCTTTTGGCATTCTCTCCCAGTCAACCCGGGATGTGTAAAAATAATGTGATAGGTGCCAAAAATAAACGAACGTTAGAAAAAACAAGAAATATAATTTATGTTTAAATATACAGGGGATGACCTTTTTTACCGTCTGCAAAAAAATAAGTTGTAATATGTGAACGGAGTAGAAGCCTATGGCACTGATATTTTACAAAAAATAAAAACAAAAATTTACTATTAGGGTCAATTCACACGTACCACAACCACACCACGTCGCAGCGACAAAATGTGGTCAAGCTGTGGTTACGTGTGAATAGTGTCGCAGCGGCTTTTTGCAGTTGCGTTGTGGTACCGACAAAATGTCGATGTGGTTGCGTTGTCGCTGTCGTTGCGATGTGGTAACCACGTGGTCATGTGCAGTTATACTCCGGCTTTCGTAGAGGAAACACAGCTTGACTGAACGTAGTCATGGAGGAAAGATTGTTGTTGCTATCCTTGTTATGGCTTTTATTAATAAGAAGAAGACGACGACATCATCGTATTCGTCGAAATAGAATTTATTGGGTACATCCTTTATTGGAAAACAAAAGTCAAAGCCAATTTCGTACTGATTATCCTAAACTTCGAAGGTTCAAGAAGAAATTTTATAAAAAATTTAGAATGAACAAGAATACATTTGACTACTTGTTAAATGAACTGAATAGTGAGTTGCAAAAAAGACACGGTCATGAGAAAAAGCATACCATCTGTTGAACGTCTGGCAATGACATTGAGGTGAGTAATTTTTTTTATAGTTAATTATTTTTAAGTACTTAGAAAATATAATTAGTTCCATCTACCGGGACAGACTCACCGGGCAGATGAAACTAATTTATAAAATATAAAATACAGGTGCAAATTAAGAGGCCGTACCTACCTGGTTTTGCTCGCGCCACTAGCGACACTTTCATTAAAAAAATTATATCTTTTTATTTAAGGCATAGATAAAAAATCTGTCTCAGCCAATTTGCAAATTTAGCAAAAAAAGAATTTAGCTAAAAAGTGGCTCAGACAGATTTTTTATCTATGCCTTAAATAAAAATATATTATTTTAATGAAAGTGTCGCTAGTGTTGCGAGCAAAACCAGGTACGGCCTCTTAATTCATTAACAATAAAAAGTAAGATTATGATTGTGGGCACGTTTCATATAGTTTCCTATTATTACAACAGTATGCATGTACAGTCAGCGCCATATCGACCTACCCTTATCTGTCAAATTTCTGCAACTGAATTTCAACCTAATTTCAAACGCATAGAGATCAACATCAGTTGTGGTTTTTTCACAGATTTTCGTAGGTCGATGTGTCGCTGACTGTACGTTACGCACACGCCACGCATCCGGTCTGCTCAGGCCTTTATTATTGCCAATGAGTTAATTTGCAACTGTGGTAGGGAGGATCGGAAGGCGAAAACAAGGAGCGTACTTATATATTTTTATTTATTTTGTCATTCAAAAATCAACAGAGTAGGTAATGAATCAGTTAATCTCCGAAAATATCCGTTATAATCGGATCATTATAGTTTGAAGCCTGAGAAGAGACGCTGAGTGGAGATTCTGGTACTGAAATATCTCTTGGTGTGGATGCAGTACGCAAATTGTGAAGCTGCGGAGAGCCTGTTTCCATATCCGGCCGATACCTAGACGTTGATGGTCGCTCGTACGGTTGGTACGCTGGTGTCGTATACCCCTGTCCATATTCACTGTAATTATCATTACGTGTAGTTGTAGGTGTGTGATATTTTTTAATTACATTCAATATTTCTATCTGAGCATTCAGTTTCCAATCATCGCGAATGGTCTTAAATCTATCGTATAAAGATAGCAAAAAATGCATATCACTGTCACAGGACTTGTCAGGTTCCTGTGTACGAGTATGTGCAGTTACTTGATCGCTCAAATGACTTGTAATTTTTTTTATTAACCCATATTCTGCATCATCTTTTTTTCTTTGGATATTTTTTGGTCTCTTCCAAACTTCAGAGTCACTCGTTTCAGTAGTATTATCGTCTTCATTATCGATTTGTTCGATGTCATCGTCTTTGTTTGTACTGGTAGAGACGATGTTGTATTTAGATTTTCAGACAGTGGCTTTAAAAATAATAATTGACTAAAGTAGTAGTATCTCTTTGAACTACCTGCTGAACCACTTCTCTGTGAATTTTGTTTTTTAAGGTCTCTGTTGAAAGAGTCTCTTAAGCTTTTCCATTTTCTTTGTAAGTTGGCAGCTGAAAAATTAATTGTTAAATTGAAATTTGTAGAAAAGTAAGTTGGTAGTTAAATTTGAAAATAACATATAAAATAATAATAATATAATGATTTCTTATATTTACGCGAACATTGCACATGATTAAAACTACTTTTACGGATTTTATCGCGTTTATTTTTTCTTACTTTTTATTTTTATTTTTAATTCCCGACGTTTCGGGCGCTTTCCAGCACCCATGGTCACGGGGGACTGAGATGACTGACGTCCCGATGTCATTGTTAAACCCGGAGTACCTTCAGCTTTTTTTTTAGCTTATTTAATTATTGTTTAATTATATTTTGCATAGATCGGACCATAAACAATAATTAAAAAAGCTGAAGGTACTCCGGGTTTAACAATGACATCGGGACGTCAGTCATGTCAGTCCCCCGTGACCATGGGTGCTGGAAAGCGCCCGAAACGTCGGGAATTAAAAATAAAAATAAAAAGTAAGAAAAAATAAACGCGATAAAATCCGTAAAAGTAGTAATAATAATATTTTACAATATCGAAATTACAGCGATCAGATCATATAATGAACTCAGTATTGAAGATAATTTCTGTATATTTAAATATCCATGTTAATAGTTTCAAGTTATTCTTAAATTTATGACAGCCAAGCATCTTTATAATTATGGTTTGATAAATGATTAGTTTTTCTTATACCGGTGGCATAAGCGCTTTTTGAAAGCGTAATATAATTATTTAATGTACTAGCTTTCTACCCGCGTGGACTACACGTTATGTAATATATAAATAAGTAGTATTTAATATTTTACATTTTTTTTTAAATTTTACCATATTAAAATTAACTGGATTTATTTTATATTAGTCCAGTATAATGTAAGATCGATCATTTCCGAAAATGTCATCAGCCTATTGAATGGTGTTAAAAAAGGTTGAAATACCTAATACTTTAAGGGGTCGTTGTACTCTTCAACACGAGCTACTTTTACTATGGGGACACATATACCTACATGACCTAAATGTATGAAACAGCTGATTTTTTACGATTTCGTATGTGTCCCCATAGTAAAAGTTGTTCATATTCATGAGTACAATACAATGACCCCAGTGTTATTTATTTCAACCTTTTGTAACAGCCTGTATAATTCCATTTCATTATTATTTGTTTTTAATATAATTTTTTTGTTATAGATATTTGGCAACGGGGTGTTCGTTTGAAGATCTCGCCGATTTTTTTAAATGTGGTACTTCAACTGCTAGCAAAATTGTCCACGACGTGTGCCGCCTGATTTGGGATAAATTACAGCCTATTCATTTACCAACATGTAATAAAACAATGTGGCTTGATATTGCGAACAAATTTAAAAAGAAAGCAAATTTTCCAAACTGCTTAGGGGCTGTAGATGGGAAACATATTAAGATTATTCATCCACCACGCAGTGGTTCATTTATTCTTTAATTATAAACATTTCTTTTCTATTGTCTTAATGGCCGTATGTGACGCCGATTATTTATTCGTGTATGTTGATGTAGGAGCCTACGGTAAAACTTCCGATTCAACTATTTGGAGGGACTGCAGTTTATATGATGCAATGGAAAGAAATGATTTAGATCTACCTGGACCACAAGCAATTACCCCTGTAGGTAGGCCCTTGCCTATGGTATTCATTGGCGATGAAGCCTTTGGATTACACAAACATTTGCTGCGACCATACAGCGGCAAGCAATTAACAATGAAAAAACGTGTTTTTAACTATAGATTATCACGAGCACGAAGATATGTGGAATGTTCCTTTGGAATTTTGACTAACAAATGGCGTATATTGCATAGGCCAATTAACGTGTCAGTTGAATTTGCAACAGACATAGTGAAAGCATGTGTTGTATTACATAATATAGTACGCAAGCGAGATGGCTATAAATTCGATGACACTTTATCGATAACTTCAAATTTGTTACGAATGCATTCCTTTGATCAAAGTCATGACGGGATTCTAGCAGATTCTGTTAGAAATGAATTTGCCGACTATTTTGTGAGCCCTGAAGGTGAATTATCGTGGCAGTACAATAAAGCGTGAATGGTGTTGTTAGGTATACTCGGTTTAATAAATAGTAATTAATAAACTTACCACACTGGTTTTTTTCTTTTGTTTCCTTATTATCAAAATCTTCATAAAACTTCATGCAAAGGTTTTCCCATGCTTTGTTTTTTAATATGCGATTGGAATACTCCTCTGTCCTTTGATCCCAAATGCATGGCAAATTGCGAATCTCCTCAATAAACATATCCGTGTCAAAAGTCTCGGAGTCGGACATTTTAATTTCTCGCACAACCACGCGGCAACTCAGTACAACGCAGAATGAAAGGGGGAGCGCAGGCGCCAGCTAGGCGCGCGCTGTTGATGACGTCATGCAGTGGCGATGTGGCCGCGGTGCCGCCGCCGGTGGCGGCGTTGCCGTCGCGATGTGGTTGCGATGTGGTTACGATGTGGTCGTATTACACAGGTGGTCGATAACAACGGCAAAATGTGGTACGTGTAAATTGTAATATTCATTTTCAATACAAAATATACGCCCGACCACATGGCGTCGTTGTGGTGTGGTTGTGGCTGTGGTGTGGTTGTGGTACGTGTGAATTGACCCTAAAACGTTTTAAAAAATTTTTTGAACTATTACTTTTGCCTTTGAGTCTGTAACCTTGCGAAGTGACAAGGTCAAATACGTCTTCTAAATTTATTGTTTTATTGCCGTTCTAAAGAGGGGTATGATTTGAATGTCGATAGATTTTAATTAATTTATTTATTTAATTCAAAATTTTTGTTTATATTTTTTGTAAAATATCAGTTCCATACGCGTTTACTCCGTTCACACGTTTCATCCAATTTTTTCCAGGCGGTAAAAAGGTCATGCAGTATATTATGGTGTTTGTATTCCTGCAGTGACCTGGACTCGCGGTTCTACATGGTGGGCGCGGGCTCGCTGCGCGTGCAGTCGGCGCGCGCGCTGGACGCCGGCGTGTACACGTGCCGCGCGCACAACCGCCTGGACTCCGCCGACCATTCCACGCAGCTGCAAGTGCTGGTAGGCTTACTTTGTATTGCTGCAGTGACCTGGACTCGCGGATCTACATGGTGGGCGCGGGCTCGCTGCGCGTGCAGTCGGCGCGCGCGCTTGCCGCCGGCGTATACACGTGCCGCGCGCACAACCGCCTGGACTCCGCCGACCACTCCACGCAGCTGCAAGTGCTGGTAGGCTTACTTTGTATTGCTGCAGTGACCTGGACTCGCGGGTCTACATGGTGGGCGTGGGCTCGATGCGCGTGCAGTCGGCGCGCGCGTTCGACGCCGGCGTGTACACGTGCCGCGCGCACAACCGCCTGGACTCCGCCGGCCACTCCACGCAGCTGCAAGTGCTGGTAGGCTTACTTTGTGTTGCTGCAGTGACCTGGACTCGCGGTTGTACAAGGTGGGTGCGGGCTCACAAAATAAAAATTGTTTTATTCGTGATTCATATAATTTAAGCAATTTTAAAAATAAAATTTAAATTCACTGATTATACATATTAAAACTTTTAAATATTCGATTATTTTTGTCGATTAATCGTATAAGAATAAATTTTAATCATCCAATCACTACGGAAGCTATATAGCGACGTATCATTGAAACAGCGTCAGCCAAAAAAGTAGACTCTGGTATTTTTTATATTTTGCTTTTTTTGAAAAATTCGTACTTAAATAAGTGATAAAAATGTATACATCTTGTAATGAAATATATATTTGTACACGCCCTTAGTTAGCCCAACAAAGATCGACGGGAACAGGGCCCATGAGTGGTCCTCTCGATGAGCAACCAAGGGTGGAGCCCAATGGCCTCTGGATATTTAAATTATACGGCTAGATACACACAAAACTTACCGATTGGCGGAGGTGGGGTTGACGACGAGGTACCTGTCAGGTGGGAAGTGATGTGCATGTAAGTAGTGTGTCGTAATGTGTACAATGTATAACCTGACAGCCCCGCTGATCTTGGACTGCAGTTCCCAAGGTGCTGCCTCTCCAAATGTGGGATCCGCCCAGGGGGGCGTTCACCAATTGAAAACGTCTGCTTCTCTTTTCACTATATTAGTTTATCACTTTATTGTACATTTAATTTACTTCAAATTCAAATTAGGTGTTATGTAAAGGCAAAAAGAAGAGGCGATCTAGACTAGACCCAAATATTCAATAGTAAACTCAAAATGGCGGGCACAATTAACTCGTCGATGCAATTAACTGCATAAAAGTTCCTTTAATCAAAACACCGGCCGCCCGCAACCGTATACCAGTCACAAACAATGCTTAAAACGGTTACAACAATAATTATATTATTCGTGCCTCGTTATCACGAAAACAAATTAAGATAACACTGTAAGAGACTCGCGACGTTCGACGCAAACTATTATGTAACGCCCGACATCAAACCCGTTGCAGGTGCGCTTGCTGCGCGCGTACGGCCCAGCAAGCCCGCGCAACGCTAACCGTTTCCTCACCCCGCTCGAGACGCGAGCCCTGCAATTTGTAGCTACCATTGAGCATAAACAATATTACTTCATAATTATTGGGATTTATGTACAAGATTATTTGAAATAGTATAAGTAGTATAAGTACGCCTGTATAAAATTATTGCGGAATGATAAATGCGAAACGTCAAAAGGTATTTCTTAGATTTGGTTGAGTATAGTGAGCAATGCATTAGTATCGTATTTCTTGTATAATCAGTTTACAATATACATACAAAGTGTTTGAGTTGTAACGAATGAACGAACGAATGTCAGACGGCGCCGCGCGTGACGCTGGGCGGCGGCGCGCTGGCGCAGGCGCGGGCGCGCGCCGACGTGACGCTGCGCTGCGAGGCGCGTGGCCGCCCGCCGCCCGCCGTCGCCTGGCTCAAGGACGGCGACCCGCTCTCGCCCAACAGCCGCGACATCGCGCTGCTCGACGGGTACCTACCTCTTTTTCTATAAAACTTCTTTAGGCACATTCGTTCTGAACAATGAATGAAAAGTTAGATACGTAGTAGAGCCTCGCTACAGTTATATATTATAAGAACCACGCTCACACGCTGTTGTGTTTCGTATGATGAATGTAGAGAACCGGTAGACACATTTTATTAGAAACGAGGCATTCCATCTTAGTCCTCAGGGGTGACAAAGCATTTGTAGTTTTATTATTAAAATCAGAATAATTGTGGATATCTATGGGACACAGCATCCATTTACCTTCAGATGGACTGTGTGTTCGTTTGTTACAATTTAATAATTCTTTTATTACACCCATTTTCAAAGGCTGATTTTTTAAAAATAATTTTTTTATAATTTTTTTTAAAACCGAATAGTGCCTTAAAATTACGATCTATGTTTTAAAAGCTGTTCAAATCGTGACGTCACTTTTCCAAAATTTTGCCGATTCTGAAAAGGAATAAGATACTTTTTTATTTTTAATAATGAGTTATTAGTTAGTAATGTATATCATTGTTGTGTTGTGCCTGAATGCAAAAATACAAGTATGAACACGCCGGAAAAGTTATGGATTCAAGTGCCAACTGATTTAAATTTATGAAATGAAACACCTCGTTTTCAGTAAAAGGGGTCTTCGGTTCTCTACACTTAGGTACTCTACGAAACACAGCAGCATTAATTGCTGTTTTACGCTGGTATTCTGTAAGAGCGTGATCCTACCCCAATTGAGCCAGCCCATTTGTGCCACAACCAACCATAATATAACGTGGTTCTACTACGTAAGACAATTATTGAATGTTGATCTTCCCATCTAGAACGTCTCTTCGAATCCAAGGCGTGCTGCGAGTGGACGCGGGCATGTTCCAATGTGCGGCCAACTCCATCGCTGGTAGCGCTGTGGCTGCACTGCGACTCATAGTTCTTGCGCCAGGGGACGGTAAGTATTCCCTGTTTTCTTCAGCTAAGTTAGCCAAGTTGACTTTCTAAAATCGTTATCGCTAATAGAAAACTAAAAGAAATAAACATTAAGTCACTTAACGTTGTGATTTGTCATTCCCATTCATTGCAATCCATGAGATGTTCTTTGGTTTAAAGCTAACTAACTACTTAACGACTGACTTCCAAACTGTACCACCTGTACAGTTAGAAAACTTGGATAGTTGTTATAATGTTAAAAATACATTGTTATATATACATAGGGTATTTTCGTAAATTATATGTACTTATCCCGTACATAAATTTATCGGTTACGGCACCAATTAATCTACGAGATAAGTATTTCACGGAAAAAATTCGGGTATTTAATAATGTAATATAACAAAATAAAATATCAGAGCACTTTTTTCATAGTTAAGGATGACAAACGGAAAGAGTGAATAATGGAGTCAACATTAAAAAAAAATATTAACAGTAATAATTTATGCCTTTGAGACTTAAAGATTTCAAAATAAGATAAAATTAAAATGACATCGGTACAATTAGTTCTATTGAATTTAGTATTTGCTTAATGTAAGATGTGATTAAACTAAACTTTTGCTTCAATTAATATCATAGAGCCCGTCTCAGATCTGCTTCTAAACTTAAACCTTTTCCGAAAACAATCACAGAACACAGTCCTAAACCACCTACACCCATTGACTTACTTCGAGCTTAATTATAATGTTATTACGATTTATTATTATTTTTTAATTAAGTTGTTTCTTTTTGTTTCATTTTATTGTCCTTTATTTTATTTTTTTGTCCTTTTCTTTCTTAGTATATTTATTTAGCTTTTGTTTTTCCTTTTTACTAACTTTACAGATAGCAACAAGTCTCAAACATCCCAAAAAACTAAGTTACCCCCACCAAAAGTACCTCTTTCCAACACCACTCACGACATCTTCAATAACCTTGTTTCCTCCGGCGGTCAAGATCCAACCTTAGATCCAACACCCGAAGACATAGATTTCCTAGGCGAGACTTCGTCGGCCTACACATCGATTCCGGATGTGGAATATGACGATGCGTACGACTCTGATGGTGATAATTCGTTTCACGCTGCCGAAGGCTTGGATCTGGATGAACTTGGGCAAGGGAACGCAAGTGTCGTCTCTGCGCCAAAGGGCTTAAAGGCGGTTATCGTGAAGCACCGATTTGTGACACTCAGCTGGGAGGAACCGGAGCATAAGGCTGAAGATATAACTGGCTATGCGGTTGTCTACAAAGTAAAGGGAAGCGAGCGGTGAGTTTTTTATCCAAACTCTGCAAATAGTAATTAAAACTCTTCTTTATATACTTTATCAGCCTTTCACAATTCACTGACATATGTCATCATCAAAGACTATATAACCACTTGACTGCGCATACAATGGGTGTGTTTGGCAGAAAAAAGCGCTAGCAAGCGCTTACTAGCGCTAAAATAGTTTTCGGCCAGGACACGATTGCTACTTCAGTAGCGCTGACACAATCCGCCATTTTGCTTATTTAATTTGTTTGTTTTGAAGTAGAGTTTATATGTTTTTTTGCAATATTAGTTTTAAGTAATATAATGACATGAATAGACATATACATGTTATTAAAAATTCATGATTGGTAAGTTTTTAATATGAATACTTCACAAACATGTATTTAAATTAGGTTAGGTTCCCCCGGTTGAAACTAACATCGTGTCCTAGAGGAAAATAGCTACTTACGATTTGACAGCGATTACCGTTTACGATCGCCATTTTGCTTACAAGCGCTTGCTAGCGCTTTTTTCTGCCAAACGCACCCAATGCCCCGACGCTCGAAAACTATTAGTATTTTGTCGCCTATGCATCGCCTATGGTACTATTAACATTTTAGTATTGTCCAAGTGTTAGACCTGTGTGTACGCTAAATTAATGCAAATTTTTATAACTTTTATACAATTATAATGCATCAAAATGCCTTCATGCGCGGTGAAGTGGTGTAGGAAACATTCCAGGACAGATTTCCAAAAAGAATGGAGTAACTTTTCATTGCTAAGTTTACTTATATATTTTTTAAAATATAAAAATTATTGTTGATTAATTCAGATTATGAGCCACCGCAGGGGTCTATCTAAAACGGTGGCCGGGTAAATAACGACGGTTTTTATAATTGTATATAATGGTTGAGTCGCGCGTTGATGTCTTTTGGAAAAGTCTCGTTCTACTATTATTAGACAATTCTAATGCTTCTATCTCTTTCTTTCCCTTTGTACGTTTATCGTAAACATTAGTACTTACTGTTACCTTTAATAGCTGAAAGTCGATATAGAAAATAATAAAATTAAAATTAATAAAAAGATTATTCAATTCACTCACTGTGAAAAAATACTTATCTACTTTTAACCGTCTTCAGAAAAAAGAGGAGGTTATCAGTTTGTCGGTATTTTTTCCTAGTTAAAGTTTATAGTTACCTAGTTAAATTACTGTTAATATATTACTGTACACTCCTCGACATTTTATGATAAATCTTTTGCTGTTCTTGGAGTAAGACTCTGGAACTCCTTACCCCAGTCCATTAAAAGTGCTCAATCTTTAAATGTGTTCAAGATACAAATTAAGGAACACTACTTGTCTCTTTAAATCCTCTCTCTTCCTCCTCTTAGTTATGGTCACTAATATACCTTAATTAAGTATGTTGTCACTTTATAGTATATAATATGTATTTTTTTGTCTAATTTAGTGCACCCTAGCCGTTAATCTTATTTTTATTTTTATTAATTTCCTATTCTCGGTTGTCTGGAAGAGATTGCTATGTAGCAATAAGACCGCCTTTTGTTTTTCCCTCATTGTTTGTTCATTATTTGTTATTTTTATATTTTGTTGGTGTACAATAAAGAGTATTGTAATTGTTAAATTAGTTAGATTGGTGTACCAAATCAGAACGGCTTACAATTGCAAAAGGACACTAAAGACAAGTTATTGTACGGATCTATTACAATAATAGATATTTGTCGTTGTTGTAAAATTTTTAATAAGAGGGCGATCAATGAGAGTGGTTCAAAAGTGCTGTCTCCAAAATATAATACTAATTATTTTATGAGAACGGTTTTAAAATCTCTGATTAGGTATTATTGATTCCCGTATATTCATTTTCATCAATTTGAAATAGAATCAACAATTCATTTAATTGAATTAGCAAGATGCATAATTTACAAATATGTAGACGCTTGTTTATATTTTTTTACAAAGAACAATCAGGACCCTTAAACTTTAATTCGAAATAAATATAACAAATTAATTCATTTCAAAAATCAATAATAATAAAATAAATACATATTTTCGTTGTAACTGATTGATTTTGATTAAATATTATTTCTATGATTTTAATTGAGTATTTTTCATAATAATAAAATCCATTTTATCGATAATGAATATTTTCCTTTATTAAGAAGAGCAACCCTAAAGATAGCCATAACAACGCAACTTGACCATTCGCAGCCACGCGTTCTTCCTCGCCCCCCGGCCCGCAGTAGTGAGTCGTGTGTTTAGAAGAAATCTGCCTATACGCTCTCTAGTGGTTATATTCTCTATGGTCATCATCATCATCATCCACATCATTACGGCCTATTCAAGTCCACTGCTAAACATAAGCTTTCCCCACAGATTACCTAATAGGTGAGATGTTTGTCATAGTTTGCACGCTTTGCAGCCGGGTTTACATCGCAGTTTTTTGTATTAATTTGAGTTATTAAGAAGAATGCTCTACCCATTTCCTGTTTTATTTCTTTCTGTCGCGTCCTACGGCACTCACGGAATGATGTCGAGTAGTGAATATTCTTATATCACCTCTACACATATAATGGTGCAGTATATAGGCCTTTTCAAAGTTACTTCCGATGGCATATTTTTAGTCCCCGGGCTACCCTCAGCTTAATGTAACTCCCATAAAATTTGTTGCAAACAACGTAAAATATTTTCGTAATCATAAAAGAATCATAACTGAGAGTAGATATAAATTACGCTACCCTTTAGCTCGATGTAAATCCCATAAAATTAGTTTTATGCAACGTATTATATTCCAGTAATCATTAAGAAACCGTAACTGAGAGTATATATAAATTACTCTATCTTCAGCTTAATGATATTTTCATGAAAGTAGTTTTATACAACGTCTAATATTCCTGTAGTCATAAATAAACCATAACTGAGAGTAGATATAAGTTACTATATCTTCAGCTCAATGTTAATGCCATGAAATTGGTTTTATACAACGTCTCATATTCCTGTAGCCATAAGTAAATCATAACTGAGAGTAGATATAAATTACTATATCTTCAGCGCAATGTTAATGCCATGAAATTGGTTTTGTACAACGTCTCATAATTCCTGTAGCCACAAGAAAATCATAACTGAGAGAAGATATAAATTACGCTATCTGAGCTCAATGTAAATACTATAAAATTAATTTTATACAAAGTGTTATATTTCTGTAATTATAACTAAATCTTAACTATGAGTAGGTTACGTATTTATTATCGGTTGCAGTGAGCGCATCGCCCGCGGCAACCCTCAGCGGCATGAGATGAACGTCGCCTCCCTGCAGCCCAACACCACCTACCAGTTCTCGGTGATCGCATTCACGCAGCATTCGCACTCGCCGGCTACTGAGGTATGATTAAACTCTTTTAATAGAACCAGGCGTTGCTTTCCATTAGATTAAAGATGTTGAAAATTAATTATCTAAGATCTGCGTAATAGATTAAAATGATGGCTTACCTATTTTAAAGACAATAAGTTTTAAACTATCTTACTCTCTGGCTGACACATTTGGTCGTGTACATTTGGGTAGGTCTTTGTTTAAGTATTAACCCAGTTTCTCTTCAATAGTTTAACTATATGGGTCATAGCATCCACTTACCATCAGATGGACTGTGTGCTCGTTTGACACCCACATCAAACTACTTGTGCACATGAATATGGCAGGAGTTAAAGACTCTACAGACCTTTATACAGTTCCCTATACCTATCATTTCGTAGCTGTCCATAATAACTTAGAACTACTATATAAATATACATAAATAAATTAGATAAGTGCGGGATGTCTGCACCATGAGACCTAAGGTAGCAGAGGGACAGAGGCAGAATGCCAGTGTTGGGTGATCGGGTTCTCTCACTGCTTATCAAGCAGACTCACAAGACTGATCAGAGGCTCTGACGGTTAAAGGTGTTTTGGCCGAAGTGAGAGGGAGATACCTTACCAGAATTTTCGGTGATATAAGTTGTCGTCTAGCATTCAAAGAGAATTTTATTCACAATACGTTGTAATGTATACAATTTACTACAATTACAAGTTTATATCATACGCTGAGATTACTCAGCAACAACTGTTAGTGTGCGTGAGTTTTGGTAACGCAGTCACCGTGCTGCTGCTTTGAAATGTTCAGTGCTGAACAGTTTGCGTGGATCCATAATGACTGATGCATATAGGCATATCCTAATTAAAATACTCGAATTATGATATTTATTTTTCATTGATCCATACATTCATTACCTAGTATTATATTATAATTAGATAAAATCAATGATTTGTTTAGGCATGAGGGTCTAACGAAATCTTTTTTTTTATAGAGTAAGGCTGACGAACGAACTCATAGTCCACCTGATGGTAAGTTGATGTGTGGCTTATAGACATCTACATTTAACCTCGATTAAGAATTAAAATGCAGATGCGTCGTGGAGTCTGAGGGCTAAGATAAAATGCCACGTTTCCACTGAAAAAGGTGTCCGGATCGCTACACTCACCATACGAAATACAGCAGCATAGTGCTGCAATCTGCTTTACTATGCTGGTATTTTCTAACAGCGTGGACCTTTTCCGGTCGAGCCAAACCGTACATTCTACAAACACAATATAACTATATCGTGGCTGTACCATGTATGAACTTTAATTTTATTACTTTATAATTATGTATGAATTTGTTAGCTTATTACTTAATAATCGTGTAGCCCTAAGGAAAGACGCAGATTGATGTAAACACGAGAGTTGAAGGAATTCATATAATGTTGAAATTTCAAATTATAGAGTTCTTTCTTGTATCGTCTGTAAAAAAATCGACTTTTGATCGGCTACAATGAATCAATGAAACACAAATAACTGTCATTCATTCACCAGTTAATATTTTTGATAACAGTATAATACATACTTGTGTAGGTATGAGTACTCCTCAATTTAAATACCTATATGACGTTACATAGTGACGTCTTATACTTTTTGTCCAGGTAATAGAAGCTACGACGGCAGAGGAGGAGCTTACGTATGGACCACCTCAAGATGTACGAGTCGAAGCTCTAGGTCCCCACAGTATACGTGTTTGGTGGTCGCCACCGACACAAACTCAAAATGGTCTCGCCTCCACGGCGCCACCTACCAGATACGCCGTGTATTATACTGACGTGAGAATACCTTTATAAATATAAAACTAGTTATAAACAATGCTGCTAAATACACGCCGTAGGAGCTGCTACTAGCACAAGATAATATTGATCATATGGTAAATACCTTTAAGAATCTCGTCATTGACTTGATGGATATATTCGCCCCTGTTCGTAAACGCATTTTTAAATTACCCCCTGCCCCATGGATGACTGATACTCTCGGAGAAATGAAGTCAACTCGTGACAAGTAGTATGCAGTTTTACCGCGATCTGCGCAACTATTATAACCCAACAGTTACTTTAGAAAAGTAGGCATATTTTACTAGGCTTGTCAACAGTAATAAGGCAAATCCTTCTCTGATGTGGGGTCACATAAAACGAATAATAAAAACCTTTCTATACCAGACCATCTTCTTGACCCTGATTCACATTAATCACTTTATGAACAGGATAAGTTGATAAGACAGGATATTAGAACAGAAAGGTTACAAGAGGAAGGTGAGAAAAACATGTTCAAATGTAGACTGAAAGAAAATATAAGTGGTTTAGATGAATTATGTATGAATGAGTTAGACTTGGACAATGGCAAAATGTTAAGAAAGGTTTAGTGGATGCAGCTACCGAAGTATATGGTGTTAGTAAGACAAAGAATGAAAGGAAAAATAGTACATTATGGTGGGATGATGAGATACGTATGGAAGTTGAAGCAAAGAAAGTGATGGCAGGCCTTCTGCACACCTTGTTTAATTTATGCTGGGAACTGAAGCGCGATACGGTAGACTGGTGAAAAGCCGTGATAGTCCCAGTATATAAAGGAAAGGGGTCGTATCGGGACTGTAAAAACTACCGCGGTATCAGCCTTCTTAGCATTGTGGGAAAAGATTGAAAAGGTCATGAAACTGATGGAAAAATTTGGGATGTGCAAGCGGGATTTAGTAAGGGAATGGGATGTACAGATCAAGTCTTTTCCATGCGCATGATCGCGGAGAAGTTTTTGGCCAAACACCATAAGGTTTTTTGTGCGTTCATAGACTTGGAAAAGGCCTATGACAGAGTGGATAGGGATGTGCTTTGGCAAACACTGAACTCATTTGGTTTGAACGCTGGCTCAATACAGGCATTGGAGTCTCTTTATAGGGACTCTAGTGCTTGTGTTAGGATCAACGGGGTCTGGTCGGACTGGTTTGGCACCCATAAATGTGTCAAACAGGGCTGTGTGGCTTTCCCCGTTACAAACAACTGTCCATAAATAGGTTGAACCTATTTATGGACAGTTGTTTGCAAAATCTGAAAGTTGAAGATTGCGGTTTAAGAATGAGTGAGTTAATCGTCAAATGCCTTTTGTACGCCGATGATCAAGTTATTCTTGCGTCGTCGGCGGCCGAGTTGCAAATGATGGTTACATTAATGAACGGATCATTAAAAGAATGGGGTATGAAAGTGAACGCAAGTAAGACGAAAGTTATGGTTTTTGAAAGAGAAGAAAGTAAAACGATATGTGAAATAAGAATAGAAGGGGAGTTGATCAAGCAAGTAGATGAGTTTGTATATTTGGGTTGCGTATTTAGCAGGGATGGGAGATGTGATAAGGATATAGAACGACGAGTGAATGCAGGAAATAGAGTAAATGGGGCCCTACATTCTATTGTGAAGAGTCAAAATGTGTCAAAAAAGGCACGTATGGCAATTCACAATGCTGTGTTGGTCCCTACTTTAACGTATGGTAGTGAAAGTTATGTGTGGCAGAAGAAGCACCAGAGTTGAAGTAACGCAGTAGAAATGTGGTCGTTAAGGAGTATGTTAGGGCTGAACCTGAATGACAGGGTGAGAAATTGTGTGATAAGAGATGAGTGTGGTTTGCAAGATGATGTTGTGACCAGGATTAAGAAAGGAATGCTTCGGTGGTTTGGTCATGTGGAAAGAATGAATGAGGAAAGACTGACAAAGAAAATTTATGTTGCAGAAGTGAATGGCAGAGTCGGAAAGGGACGTCCTAGGCGAAAATTTATCGACCAAATTGGCGATTTATTGAAAACGGGCCAAATTAGGAGTACCCTTAACCGACGAGAATGTATGCGTAGGTGTATGGATGTGGAGGAGGCGAGAGAGGTGTGTCAGGATCGTGCCAAATGGAAGTCTGTAGTCTCTGCCTACTCCTCTGGGTGACAGGCGTGAGTGTTTATGTATGTAAACAGGATATCATGTGCACCTCCCGATAAAACTGTTATTCAATAAATCGAATCACATCAACACTCTGAAATGGAATTTCGATTTGTACTACAGCTACTAATGCGACTGGAACTGATGACATCTCCATGTGAAACTCACGCTTTCATATTCTTTATCAACGATAGTGGCGATAGTCAATAAATCTATATTGGAAGGAGTATTTCCAGAATCTTAGAAATGTGCCATCGTCACTCCTATTCCTAAAAAATCAACCCTGGATAATCTTTCTAGTATAAGATCAATAAGCATTCTTCTTGCACTTCCTAAAGTAGTTGAAAGATGTCCATTCTTAAATTTCACCAAGTCCGGAACGTAATAAAGTACTACCTGTGATTCAATCTGGTTTCCGAAAAAATCACAGTGCAGTATCGTTTCTCATAAATATTACTCATGATATTCTTGCTGCGTCCAATGAGGTTAAAGGACCAATTATGGTCTTGCCAGACTTCAGCTGCGTTTGCGATTGTGTTGATATATATATGTCCTATTGGCAAAATTAAAATACAATGGTTTTACAGATTTGGCCTGCACCTGGTTTCAATCTTATTTTCGTAATCGCTACCAAAAAGTGCAATGTTTGGACAGCCAAGGACTACCAACACGTGTCTCCAACACGCTCCCACTTAATAAAGGTGTTATCTAGGGTTCAATACTTCGTGCCACAATATTCGCAATATACACGGCCAATGTTACTAAAGCAATAACTTACTCGAAAATTCACTTATATTCACATATTCACGTATGCAGATGACAGCCAAGCGTATGTTCACCAAACTCCAATCGATGAGGAGGTCGCTGTTGCTATTTCCAAGTTAAACTAAGATCTATGAACTACTCAGAATCACTCTCCCAATACGGATGGTCACCGTGGGAGCAGTAGACCAAAACCCTGCAAGTCAAAATAGAAAGCGAAAACAATATTAAAATACATATCGCCACATTTAATGTAAGGTCTCTAGTCGGAGACGGTCGCCAAGAAGAACTAGACCACGCCCTTAGATATATAAAATGGGACATTGTAGGCTTAGCTGAAGTAATAAAGAAGGGGCTAAAATTTTAGAATATGAACAATATATACTTATTCACACAGGAGTAAAGAGTGGTATAAATAGAGTCGGATTTGTTATTAAAAGAAAATGGAGAAAAAATATTTAACTATACTTAAAGTATATCTAATAAGTGGTTAGATATGAAGTTTTCTTTTTATATAGGAAATCTCTTTACAGAGATACTAAAGCACTAATTCATCACACTACAATGATAATGGGTGATTTTAATGCATATTGGACAAGAAGTCAAAAGTGTATGGGGGGTTTTCAGCTAGAGAATCAATTTAAAATAAGTAGTACATATTTCAAGAAAAAATTAAAGAATAGATGGACTTGGGTGTCACCCAATGGTAGAACTCGTAACGAAATTGACTTTATTCTTACAAAAGTTACAAAAGATATAAGAGAAATGACAAACCTAGAAATAATAAATACAACCTATCCATCAGACCATAGACTTGTACGTGGATGCGTCAACATTAAAACTAAAGTAAAAAAGAACAGGAAAAAATTTTGTGCTCCAAAAAGACAGTTAACACCAAGTGAAAATGAATTCCTCAAAGGGATGTTTACAGAGTTATAACTAATACTAAAGGGAAAGAAAACTTGCAAGAAAACTACAGAAACCTGACTAATATAATAGAAGAATGTATAAAAAAGTTGCCAAAAATACGTAAAGAAAAATTCCAATTTTGTTCAGATATAAAAGAACTTATTAAAGAAAGAACGAAACTTAAAAATAAAGAAAAAAAGACTAAAGAAGAAAAAAATATACTGTCCAAACTCTACCTCAAAAAATATTATTAATAAAAAAATTAGAATACCACTTAAAAGTATTAGAAGAAGAGTTATTACATAAAGGCTCTACAAAAAATGCACAGAAACGACTCACTTTATCCAAAAAGTGGATTTCCTCACTAAAAGCAAATGATAATGGAAAAACTACAAATAGAGAACACCTTTTAAAAATAGCTACTGATTTTTATAAAAACTTATACAAAAGTCATAACGTGAACAATAACATAACGGATGAATTAATAAATAATAGTTGTATTGTGGACATAAACGATCGTATTCCGCCACTAGTACCGTGCGAGATAAGTCTTGCCATAAAAAAACTTAAAAGTGCAAAAAGTTCAGGAGAAGATAGTATTTCAAATGATGTTCTAAAAGCGATAAAAGAACCCATCATACCGATATTAACAAACATTTTCTACGAAATACTCAACCGCAGTCAAATACCAGAAGATTGGGCAAACTCTACTATCATATTATTGTACAAGAAAGATGATCGATTAAATATCAACAACTATAGACCTATATCCCTATTGCATACAATTTTTAAAGTTTTCACAAGTATATTACTTAACAGAATCAAACCTAAATTAGACTACATGCAACCGAGAGAACAAGCTGGTTTTCGTCCCAAATTCTCTACAATGGATCACATCTTTGTTTTAACTCAGATAATGGAAAGATATGAAGAATATAACAAAACTCTTTAGCATTTATTGATTATTCAAAAGCTTTCGACTCTACCATGACTCACTTTGGTTGGCGTTGAAATCTCATGGAATACATAACCAATATATAAGAATACTGAAAGAAATTTATAGTCAAACTACAGCAACAATAAGAGTGGAGAGACCAGGACACCCATTTAAAATCGAGATAGGGGTGAGACAGGGGGACCCGTTCTCACCTAATCTATTTACTTGTTTATTAGAGTACATTTTCTCAAAACTTGACTGGGGCAAACGAGACATTAATATTAACGGAGAAATTTTGAGTCATCTACGTTTTGCAGACGACATTATCATATTAAGCGAAGATAACGAAGACCTTATATATATGGTTCAGTCTTTAGACATAGAAAGCAGAAAATGTGGCCTACAAATGAATCCAGATAAAACTTGTATATTGACAAATAGCGCAAAAATGCCTGTACACGTCAAAACCAACAAATTATATATGTTAATGAATATATTTATCTTGGGCTTTTCTCAACTTAACAATGACGGAAGTTAATAGAATTAAATTAGCATGGAACAAATATTGGTCACTAAAACATATTTTCAAGACAAAAATATCAATTAAATTAAAAAAGAAAGCGTTGGATACTACTGTACTCCCCACTTTATTATATGGATGTCAAAACTGGGCTCTCACAAGGAAAATAATATCTAAGCTACAAGTTTTCCAACGAGCAACTGAACGCAGCATGCTTAACGTTAAACTAAGACATCGACATAGAAACAGTGATATACGAAAAATAACAAATATCATAGACGCAGCCAAATTAGCGTGTCAACTGAAGTGGAGATGGGCAGGACACGTGGCAAGAGTCAGTGATGGGAGATGGATTGAACGGGTGCTACATTGGTACCCGCGTGATGCGACGCGCTCGCGCGGCCGACCGCGGGCACGCTGGTGCGACGACATTGTAGAGGTGGCAGGAGCAACGTGGACGAGGCTAGCGGCAGACAGAACCTCATGGAAAAGGATGGAGGAGGCCTTCACCCGGCAATGGGTATCCCATAATTAATTAAAATTTATATAATAAATTATGATACTATTTTATGTGTATAGCCAAATTCAGTAGATTATTATTAACTTTAATTTTATTATTTTTAACTATATATTTTGCTTTGACTAGAGGAAAAAGAAAGGATGACATAAAGATCATTAGTTGTAGGAATGTAACGAAATATCTGCGTCTCTTTTTAGCTTACGAGTATATTCGTATGTAAAAAAGGACAACAGTAGTTTTATCATTACAGAATATGGCAATAATTTTTTCGCTGCGGCCGGGCGCCATGTTTCGTCACAGTCAATGACAACTATATCAGTTGTCATGGCGACTTTAGTGAGGGAGTGTGTTATTTTTACATGTTTCTCTCGTGGAATTCGATTATTACGAAATTTCTTATTTATTCCTCGGGACCTCTAAATCGGGATAAAAAGTCCTATATGTTAATTCAGGTAATAAACTATTTGCGTGCCAAATTATTACATTCAAACTGGTCTGAAACTTTTGGCGTGATTGAGAATTAAAACACTTTTGCATTTATTATAGTTTAATCAGTGTGAGTATTATGACTGAGTCTAATTTATTGTCTAACAAACAAACAAAAATTCTTTAATTAGTACTTCCTATTTAGTAATTCCCGGGAAATAATTGTAACATTAATAATAGATAGTTACATTATAAAAACAAAAAAACGACTGTTTAAAAGTAATGAACTGAAAACATAGGTATAACTTATATATACTTCAGTAATCTCCTTTTAATTTCCTTTATTTGGGTACCCTTCGGCTTGAGTTAAAAAAAATTAAGGACTTACCAATTTGGCGACAAAAATCCGTCATATTGTTTTTAAAAAAAACTATCTAAGAACACAAGGATGTTTGAGATGAATCACACGAAAGAATCTTTTTCTAAATAAGCGCCACATTATCGATATTAAGTATAGTGCGCAGCACTACGTCTAGCCGCCATTATTGTGCCAGACTCATTTCAGGTATACACGTTTTTGTCGTAGGTATGTCATGTCCTTTCTTTTTTCTCTAGTCAAAGATATTTTGTGACAAAAATCAAAATAAGTTGACAATTGCTTAAAAATATAAATATAAATTGATTATTTACCCTAACATTATTTATAAATAATCAAAAATTAATTTTGTAAGTTTAATTTAAACTTTTTATTTAAAATTGACACTTGCATTATCTTGTCTTTATCGACTGCTGTATGAAAATTGGGAATTAAATGGGTATTATTATTATTATATTATTATTATTATTCAGTCAAAAATCGGCAAATGATATGGTTCTTTAAAAACTTGTATAAATTTCTCACATTTCACGTGACATAAGGGTGCTGCTTTGTAACAGTTTAGTACTATGCCACTTTCATTATTGTGATATTGTTTATCTATGTTTATTTAAAAAAAAACTGAGAAGAATGTACAGAGAGTTACCGTAAAATATTTAACAATTTATTACGAGAATACCAGGTATGAATTTTGTTAAAGTCACGTTGCAACAAGATGCAGTCACTGACATTGATTATACGGAAATCTTTCATATCATCTGCATATAGTAAAATTTCAGTTGTGATTTTTTCTACCAAGTCATTAATAAATATAATAAACAACAGAGTGCCGATAAGAGTTCTTGAGGAACTCCGGATGTTATGAGAACTGATTTGGAGAGACAACCTTTTACTGTAACGATTTGACTACGCCTAGAATAATATGAAATTATCCAACGCATCAAAACGCCATATATCCCGTATACCTGAAAATTTTGCCGAGAGTATTCTATAGTTGACTTTGTCAAACACATTTGAAAAGTCAATGTAAATCGAATCTACTTGGTGTTGGGCAGCAAATGCTTGACAGATGTAATTTTTGTAAACAAGTAGGTTACCAACGATTGATCTACCGGTAACAATGACACTCATGTTGTAAGTTTGAAATGCTTTTTTTCATCTGGTTATAAATATGGTCATAAGCAAGCGATTCAAAAATGTTAGCCATACAGGATAACACACCAATTAGCCTGTAGTTTTCACATTTAGTTTTGTCACTAGACTTGTGAATTGTTATTGAACAGCAGTTTTTCTAAACAAAATGGAATATGCCGTCTTAAAGACTTGTTAAAAATGATAAATAGTACCAATTATACGGATTTTATCGCGTTTTATTAACTTATTTTTTAACTGACGTCCCAATGTCATAGAATTATAAAGTCTGCAGTCTGTGAACAAGTTCAAGATCTTCGCCACCATTATATCAGATTTGATCAAACATAAATCCAGCCATTTATAAACGAAATATGTTGAGATGTGATTTTAGTGTTGGGGAGTGAATGTCAATATTGAGTAAATGATATGATGAATGATAATATTGAGTAAATATTATATATTTATTTATATTGAGTAAATCATAATATTGAGATATTGGTGTCATTTTAATGGGTATATCATGTATAATATAAAATAAGTGTGTCCAGTAACTATTACACTTTTCTTGTAAGAACTCGAAATAAAAATAAATACGATAATTTTTTATGTTCCCAACTTTAAGCTATATTTTCATCCTTTATTTTTAATTTGAGCAATTTTCTTTAATACAAAATTAAATTCTGAATATTTTTATTCAAATGTAGCTATAATAGTTTTTCAGTAGTAATTGTTTTTGTTGAAGTCGTGCGGTCGTAAAAGAGAAAGTGAAATTGAATGCGCAGTCAGGTCAGTCAGGTGCCACAATCACTCGCGCGGCTTGGAGGGTTCAGCGGCTACAGTAGACTTCAATTAAGCGTTTATTATGATTTCTTTACATATTATGTCGTATGTTCTCAATGTATAATTATCCCTCGGATTACCAAATTTTTTGAACAACTTATGATTTTCTTTTTTCAAAGGCAACGAATCAGGGGATGATAAAACCAGTGTGGGAATTGGCTAGGATACATTTTTAAATGGTGTAAACTACTTATAAGTTCGTATAAGTTCATTCCTGGATATGTTACGTAATAATAAAAAGAGGCTGAAATACAGAAATTTCTGGAGAATCAAGAAAAAGCACGTGGACATAGAGCCTTAAGGGAATACCGCAAGTTTTTTTCCAAGATTTGTTCCGTGTAACCAAATGGTTGGAAGGAGAGTCCAAGGAATTGCTGGATATGAATTTCCCCCGTTTTAGGAAGGAAGTACGAGCTACTCGTACATTTTTACTGGTATTAAAGTAAAAATACATAAGCGTTGTAACGCGACGCGTTATGTGAACGCAGCTAAGTTGTAAATGCTTTACTTGTATAGAATTGGTGTCCACTAAAAATGTAATTGGATCGGTTGTTATCATTTATTGTCAAAATCTTTTTAATTTATCATTTAAATACTAAAAATGTAGACCACTACATTTTTGGTCCTTCGAGTATTATAATATTTTAAAGACTTTCGTGGTCTTACGAATTTTGCACGTAAATACACATTTGGGACCACGTGTGAAAAATATTCAGTGACAGCCATGTAGCGTACAGGTTCGCAATACCAATTATTTATATCATGGTAAACAGAGTACAATATACGTTATCACAGTTTTATCATCGTATTTTGACGGGCTACGAAGGATTTTTGCCTTCAACATCATCTTTGACAGGTGGATTGATGAACACATCAGACGTCTCGCACTTTTGACGTTGGCAGTGATTGTTCGTTTGTCTCGTAGGAGGAATCGGGGCGGGAGCAGGTCCAGTGGGCAGAAGGCGTGGGCGCGAGCGTGGGCGGACTGCGGGCAGGCAGCGCGTACCGCGTGCGAGTGGCGGCGGCCGGCGGCGCGCCCTCGCCCGCCCAACGCGTGCGCACGCCGCACGACGCGCCAGCCGCGCCGCCCGCCAACGTCACCGCCGTGCCCAGCGGCGCCACGGTACTGTACCGGCACCTCACGTGCGCACCGAGCAACGTCACTGCCACGTAACTGTACCCGCACCGCACGCGCGCACCGAGCATCGTTACTGCCTCGTAACTGTACCCGCATCGCACGTGCGCACCGAGCAACGTCACTGCCATGTAACTGTACCCGCACCTAACGTTCGCACTGCGACGTAACTGTACCTGCACCTCACGTGCACACCGAGCAACGTCACATCCACGTAACGGTACCCGCACTGCACGTGCGCACCGAGCCAGCGTTACCGCTACGGTAACTGTACCCGCACCTGCACGTTGTTGCGAAGCCATCTGCCAAGCGTAATGTAATAATGTAGGTTTTAGGAGTTTGAATGAAAGACGTGTTTCTCGTAAGACAGTGTACAGTATATTATTAGAGAAAAGGGAAAATATACAGATACATGCGGAGCGGGGAGTGACACGTTAGGTGAATTTTACACGTCCGTGGGAGCGTGTTCAATTTTACACACCCGTGGGACCATTTTGTTGCTTACATATAGCGACAGTATCCTAAGGGCAGAGTGCGCACCGCAAACTCAAAACGGTCGTGGTTCGAATCCGCCATTTGATTAACGTCGTGAACCACTCCTAACACAAGCGTTTTAAGCTTACCAGGAGTGGTTAAAAAGAATAGTAATATTAATATATAAGATTACTAATATTTAAAGAAAAACATTATATTGATCACATTACAGTGACTTCTATAGAAAAAGTCCTCTTTATGAAGCAAATTATGAAAAAACCTTCATTTAACGTCATGGCATTGAAAAGAAATTAATAAATAAATGCAAATATTCATTTTGGGTAAAGGCTTGGAAGCCAGAGTCACCATAAAATAGTTAATAGTCGGAAGCTTAGGCTTGGGTTTTGGCGGGAACTCGACTACGGAGGATTGCTACTCTTGTCGTTCAAATAATGGTTTAATATGTAATAATATATATCAACTTCGGGCATTCAATGTCTGCGCATGCATGTTCAATTTGTGAAAACAAAACACATGCTCATATTTTGATATAAACGTCAAGTTATTGTATAAGTCTTGGTCAAGTTATCTTCAATATATCTTACAGTCCATGGAATGAGAAGCATGAATATATTTAAAAAAAAAAAACTAAACATGTACATGTCAACATAGGCTGTATGGGCATAGGTTCGTTTGCCTTCAAATAATATATTATGTGCAGTCGATCCTGGTGCGGTGGGAGGCTCCGCCCGCGCGCACGCACCGCGGGCCGTTGACCGGCTACAAGGTGCGCTACCGCGCGCCCGGCCGCCGCGCCGAGTCGCTCACCACGCCCGCGGACGCACGTCGCGCAGAGCTGCGTGGACTTGAGACCGGCACGCTCTATCAGGTGCTCTACCAGGCAGTAAATATGCCACGCAGTTGTATTTTTACCAGTATACAGTGACTGTTATTAGTATGCGGATTTTGTTAAACCTAAAAATATGAATTATCCCCCCAAAAAGCAAACATGCACTTATAGTTCATCATATTCCTTTGTTTAAGTCCCACTGATCTCTATGATATTTCTTTTATTATACATAATTTAAAAAACACTAAAAGTCGGTACTGGGTTTGTTGACATTTTTGTGTATCAGTGATATAATATATATGTTTGTTCTAGTATTGCGCCCATACTTAGCCACATTATGAACTTATGTTTTAGCAGGGTATTTTTCCATTAATATTATAGACTATAATAATTAAACCCCTCCATCAGAAGAAATTAAATGTGATATAAAGAATTATAGAACAATAGCCCTAACTCCTACATTCTCTAAAATAATTGAAAAGGATTATAATAAATTATATAATCACTTCGAACGGAACAACATCTTTACTGCTGACGAAAAACGATTCCAAAAGAATATGTCAATAAATAAACTTAGCTGTTTATGAATTTTTAAGTATGATATACCGAAGAGTGGATTCTAGACAACCTTCTAATGCCTTGTTCATGAATATGTCAAAGGCCTTCCAAACATAAAAATGAAATACATTATAAATTCAGTCCTAGAAGAGTTAAATTTGGTGTCCCACAAGTAAGTGTTCTGGGACCACTACTTTTTATTTTATATAAACGACCTACCTAAATCTACAAACAATCGGATGATATTATTCGCAGATGACTGTACAGTTATTTATAATAATGAAAACATAATAAATGAAGCTTAAACTCAATAATTGAGTGGTTAACTTAAAATACATTAATTTAATAATAAATATAGATAAAACTAAAATAATGCAATGGAAACAAAAAAATAATCATAATGTTAGTACAAAAATTCAGTATAATGACAAAAAGTTCAAATAACAACAACAACAACAAAGTTATAACCTATATATGCTAGCAAAAAAGTCAGTCTCCTCACGTTACTTATGGCTTATCATGGTTGTGTTGCGTCCAGACTTAGATAAGCAATAATTTTTTGGGGAAACTCCACTAACTGAGATAAAGTGTTTAAATGTCAAAAAAGGTGGTTTAAAAAGAAATATAGCTGTAAGGATTATTTCGTGAAATTAAAATTACTTACCTTACCATCACTATACATATTTGAAATGGCTTTATTTATTAGGCTATATCCATCACTATTTAAATTAGAGATTTCGAGATGTCGCAATAGAAGCAGATTATATAATAACCTTACTAGAAAATATAAAACTACCCTGTATGAGAAAAGTGTGTTGATTTATATATTTTTTTATTTATGATTTATATTATTAACCTATGACTCCAATGATATACAGTAACGTCCCGAATAATATCAAAAAGTGTCAAGATTTACAGATTTTCAAAAAATAAATTGTTCCACTTTCTAATTAAACATTCAGTTTATAATACTGATGAATTTTTTGTCTAGTTTTCGGAGTTAAAGTCCGATTGTCTGTATTACATGACATATAATAAAATTATAATTAATTACAATAAAATTTATGAATAATCTTATCTAATATGAATAATCTAACCCAATGTAACTAATAATATTTAAGATGATAATTTAATCTACTATTACGAATAATGTAATCAATGAACTACGAATGATATATGACATTTGTATGCCCATGAGACTGATCACAGACTGAACTTTATTCGTATTTAATGAAGATTTTTGACAACATAATTTTGCTTCTGAACACTTGGACGAGTCCAGTAAACTTGTGTGTTTCAGGTGCGTGTGTGTGCCATCAACGCTAACGGCTCGGGCCCGTTCAGCGAGTGGGTATCAGTTTCCACGCAGGCCCGCGAACGTAACGAAGCTCGCGTACCTTCGCCGCCACCAAAACTCACAAGTAAGTATTCGTTCGTTTATTCTCTCGCCTTCTATTCATTCGCTCACTGACTTATTTGTCTATTTACAGAATATTTATGACGGAAAATTACTTAATGTAAAATAATTTTTGATGCCGAAATGTACGCGGGTGAAACGTAGTGATTTATATACAACATGTTACAGAAACCCTGTGGTCCCCGTTAAGTGCGTTATCAGAAACAGTTTTTAAACGTATAGAAATAATTTTACGATTTTTTTTAGGAAAAATTGATCGTAAAAAATTTCAAATAAAATGTTTATTTACAAATTGTGTGTGGTTTATTACCTTTGCCTTGGACGGGGAACATGAATAATAATATTGCAAAAGACCCCACTTTACTGATGCGCTTGTCAGTTAGTTCAGATGTGAATAACATTTTCCACAAGATTGCCTTTATCTAATGTGAACACTATATACACGATTTTATGTTTTTGTATCACTCACGCCTAATTTAGTGTTCTTTCTACTCAATTTGTATACGTAGTAATTTAAACGTATAGAAATAATTTTACGATTTTTTTTCTGAAAAATTGATCGTAAAAAAATTCAAATAAAATGTTTATTTACAAATTGTGTGTGGTTTATTACCTTTGCCTTGGGCGGGGAATACGAATCTAGACACGCGGCAGCGTGTCAAACCAAGTTCAATAATAATATTGCAAAAGACCCCACTTTACCGATGCGCGTGTCAGTTAGTTCAGATGTGAATAACATTTTTCACAAGATTGCCTTCATCTAATGTGAACACTAATGTGTATGTATACACGTTTGTTTAATGTTGTTTCTACAATTTGTATACGTAGTAATTATATGTAGAGATAAATGTAATATTAACTTATAACTATTTCATTAGATTAGATCACACAGCATCGAAGCATGTCGTTATATAATTTTTGATTGCAGACGTTTTGGACGTCTATTTAAAGTTACATTATTTTATAGTTAAATAGATAAATAAATGACTAAATAAAATACTTTAACAAATCAATTAAATCTACAAAATAACTGTCTACTTAGTGTTTATTATCTTAAGTCTTACAATCACTAACATTAAGTATTTCTTTTCTAAAGGCAGATGTGTTTAAAACTTCATAGGTTTTAGTTTATGAAGTCTGACATGGAACCTTTAAAATATTTTTCTTCGTCATGTGAGATATTGTCTATCTAACAGATGATTGGTCCAATAAATCTCTTCAGCTTCAATTTTTTTTTAATTCAGAAATGTTTTATACCCTAGAATTCGGACGGGGACGGTTTCGTCTTTTTTGCACATGTTCTGTATTAGTTTAATAAAATACATATGGCGAAAATTTCTCACTCCATCAGATGCCTACTAATTTCTGAGGTAATTTTTGTTTTTGCAACCTATTACTTATTACAGTCAATCTCCAAAAGTCATTTTAATCTCAAATAAGCATTAAAGATCATTAAATTCGTACCTGTCTTAATGTATTGGCAGACTTGGGCGTCGTTGACAACGTTATCAATCTGATGTTGAAACTTATTTCTTGCTTTTTTGTCTCACTTCTTTCCATGTCGTTTAAATGAAATAAAGGTTATTTAGTATTGAGTGCTACGTTATTATGGATCTTTGTCGCCAGTGTTAATTATTAGCAATGTTAAATCGGCCTATCTGGTATTTGGGTCACGAACAGTTATCATCGATGGTGACGCCTCTTTTGAACAAAAAGAACGTGTGTTATGCAGCGCGAGCGGGGCGCGACTGGATCTCCGTGTGGTGGGGAGGCGAGGGAGAAGCGGAGTCTGAAGGGGAGGGGGAGGGTGTGCTGGTACGCGGCTACTGGCTGGGCTGGGGGCTGGGGGTTCCCGACGAGCATTCACATGAGCTTCCTGCACATCTACGCTCCTACGTCATACGCAATCTGGGTCAGTTGCACAGAACGTTAACAATTCCTGAAATTGAAATTTCCACATCTTGTCTCTGATTGAAGAAGTCTGCCTATTCATGACCAATTGACAAATTGAAGGGTTCTATATTACGTCTGTCTTCGTTTACAATATTGTTTTCCCTAATCTCCTTTCATTAAATTCATTATATATGTCGCAGCCCGATTAAATCAGTAGTGAATTAAAAGTCGGCTTTAAAACTAAATTATTGAATTTTGAGATCGAATTATCGCGTATAAAATTTACGTTTTAGGTGACCGAAAATTAGATACAGGCTTGATACAAAAAATCCACAAGCGCTTAAATAGTCTTAATTTAGTTCCTCCTTCTGCCACTACGGGCACTTACATCCATTCGTATGCAAAATATTTTTGTGATTGTTTTAACAATAAAAAATATATAATATATAAAATGTTGAAACTTACTAACGGCCAGGCCACGGGAAATTCGCCGTAGTGAAAATTCACGCACCCTCGCAAACTATAATAATTTTGTATAAACGGATGGCTCAATATGGGTGAACTCTTTTGTTAATCTTTAAGTTAAATGATTGTAATAAACCTAATTTAGTTGAGAACCAGAGACAACTATCGTGCCGCGACATATATTATATTAATTCATCAACTAAAATAAACAATAATTAAACTAAATTAAATTATATTAAAACTAGTTAGTACATACAATATCCAATTTTGCCGACGATGATTTAAAAACCGATGTTATACTAAACATTACAATATTTTAAACCTTATCACCGCGGAACAGAGTCGAATTCGGAGTACGTGATTTCATTACGAGCGAGCAACGCGCTGGGTCTGGGCCCGGCAGTTTACGCGACGGTACGCACGCGGCCCGCTTTAGCGCCGGACGATGAACCGGATGACGTGGACGATCCGGACGATCCGGATGATGTGGATGATCCAGAACACGAAGACGACCAACCACCACTTATACCCCCAGTTGGACTTAAGGTGAGCCGTACTATTGTTTTTAATAGTAAAAGTTAAAAAAAAGTGTTGAATGAGCGTGGCCCTGCGGTTTTATAGCAAACGGTAATACGTATTAAATTGTTTTAGCTAAAGATGTTAAAAATTTACTATTTATTTACTAAGATTTGCGTAATAAAATAAAATGTTGTGTCTTACCTAGTTTTAAGAGCACCTTCCGCCCTCCGTCTATTGCGTGCACTATCCCCATCACCACTAATCTCAACACCAATGCTCCCAACAACTAGGAAAGACAGACCATCGTCGATAATACTACACGTGTTTCAGTGGCTGACCTCTAAGTCGTAAGTGACTGGAATTGAAGGGCGATGAGACGACACATCATTTTATTTTATTACGCGCATCTTAGCTAATAAACTTTTAACATCTTTGACATAATGGATTTGCGCAGAGCAATGCCTGATTCAATTTATTATATATATAAAATGAAATATAGAACTAAAATGTTGGTTTTAGGTAATAATGCTGAGTGGCACAACGGCTGTTGTTTATTGGACTGACCCCACTCTGCCTAAAGGACAGGTGCGTAACAAGTGTATTCTAAATACCAAAATAATATAAAATTTATTTTGCTTCCAAAGCTAACTTCACAACTAAGTTATAATTGAAAAATTTGGTGAAAAATTTGTTGAATTTATAAAACAAGATAACAATAAACATAGAATACTATAATACACAATAGAATGGCTGTCAACCTTATTTTGTACGAGGAAAGGCGTCGCCGGGAGCACACATACAAACAATAACGTCGTATTATCACTACTACAAACCCGATTCGCGATGTTGACAGACAGATTTTTATGCATATTTATTTGTAAGTAGCGTGCAATTTGGCATTTTCTAAATAATTTGCATGGGAAATTTGGAAACGATTGTAACGTCAAAAACATTCGTGTGGACATTTATACGTATGAATTGACGTGTTAGTGACATTTTAGTGGCTACACGGGCTCCGCCCACTCCCCCGTTCTATTACGTGTGTATTATAGTATTCTATGTTAACAAACATGATTGTCAATGTACACACGTTCTGATTAAGGTCGGTATTCAGTGACGATCTCGAGCTTAGTCTCTAATTTTACAGTGTCAATATTTCTGTAACATAATATGGTCTGGACTTAAATTATGACATTTTAAGTTTAAGCTCTAAATTTGTCCCAATAGCCCTATATGTGAATGGCCTAAAACTGATGGCATTTACATATAGGGCTATTTTACTATAACCGGCAAAATTTGCAGAGAAGGTTCAGAATAAGTAATATAGGTTATAGTCAAATAGTGAAGAAAAATTTATAAAAAAATTTCAAACATTCTGTCCTTTTTATAATGAAAAACTATTATCGACTCACAATTTTTTTAGCACACAGCTGTAAAACAGACAATTTAAATAATATCAGTTCAAATCTATGTAACAATTTAATGTCAGTAAATATCACATCAGGCAAATATATAGGTACGATGTTGATGATTTCATGTATTTACGCGAACACATTTGAATAAAACTAGTTTTTACGGATTTTATCGCATATATTAACTAATTTTAAATTCCCGATCTTACACCACCCATGGTAATAGCGGAGATCATCCTTATGTTATAGAACCACGGTTATCTTCAGTTTAAAATTATAAATTTTTGGTCCGATCCACGCAGAATGAGTTTATAGTATCTTAAAGTCTTGCCATTTATTTGAGATTTAATTTAATTAATTATAGGATCCCTTGTACATGCATGGTAGTGTGCCCAGCCTTAAAACCTCTTAAAACTTAGTTTCCTTTAAACGTGTAGGATTCGCGTAAACATAAGAAATCATTATTACGTGTGATCGCAGACGGCTACGGACGGCCGTCGGTACGTGGTGCGGTGGTCCACGAGCGGCGGGCGCGTGCGCACGTACAACGCCAGCGACCTCAACTGCATGCTCGACGACTTGAAGCCGTACACAACTTATGAGTTCGCAGTGAAACTAATCAAAGGTACGTATTAAATGTAAAGGTTTCCGACAGTATTTTCCTAGTCATATTACAACCATCCTTGAACACAGTGTTCATTTAGAGATTTTTTTTGAATAGTCTAAAGATGTAGAAGTACCGACGCTTCGGGAAGTTTGCAGTCTTTTATCACGTACAGTCTCGTCATGACATCAGAAGCAGATACTCATTTCTGAAACTCGACAACGGCGCCCCCTAGCGGGTACAAATGTGAATCTAAACCATCTAGGGACCCATTCAAACACACAAAAAATTTTATCAAATATTGTTGAGTTTTAGAGAGACTAACGTACAATAAAAAAATGTTTATTGGTCAGACAATAAAGATCCAAAGTGGTTAGTAGATAGAATCTAAGCTTAATGTCTATGTTAGTACTTAATAACTTAGAAAGCGCGAGTTATAGCACACATATGAGCTAAAAGTGGACAGTACCTATTTTCAGCAATGCTTTTCAGAATGATTTTACGGCTGCCACGGATTTAACGCAATAGGGAACCTGCTTTTTTACGCAGAATATCCGGGAAACTGTCGACTTGCGCATCCGCAAACATACACGGCGCACTACAAAAACGCGGCAGCCACAAAAGCACCCTGATAGCATTATTATAATGAATACGAATGGCGCCGAATGATTTCTGTATATATCTGACCCACAGGCTACTCGAATAAAATGATATGCAGTAGGCTTTGAAAAGCGTAATTTTTACTGTGTCAGAACAACGATAAAATCTGCAGGCTCCCTTTCCATGTCAGCATCATCTTTAAGATCACCAGTAACAATATGCCCCAGATACTTAAACTGATACACCCTACTAAGAGGTAAGCCCGTATGGGCTCTGTATAGGCAAAAAGGAGTTCGTTACCAGAACATTTGCTACCCGCTTTGAACACCATGTACTCACTCTTTTTAGTGTTTCACATATTCCTTGCGGTTGTTTCAATGCACTGATCGAAGGGGCCAGCAGTGCCATGTCGTCCGCGTAGCTAACGTTGTTTAAGCAAACTTTTCCGATGTGACAACCGACACGTGCCTCACTAAGCCTCTCGATCAGTGCATTGATGTACAAGTTAAAAAGACCTGGAGATGTCAAACCGCCCTGTTTTACACCACCGTCGATTCTGTAAGCCTCAGAATATACACCGGCCCATCTGACACAATTTATTTGATTACCATACCAAATTTAGCGCTCGCTATAAATTTCACGATACGCGAGCAAACCGGGTTCGATCCCCGCCGGCACCAATGAAATTGTTAATTGCAATTTTAAGTGCTGATTTACCACGTGCTCGACGGTGAAGGAAAACATCGTGAGGAATCCTGCATGTCTAAGGAATAAGTTAAAAAATATTTCGAAGACATGTGAAGTTCGCCAACACGCATTGGGGCAGCGCGGCGGACTATTCCTTGCCCTAAAACCCTCTCAGAAATGAGAGGAGGCCTGTGCCCAGCAGTGGGACGTATATAGGCTGTAACTTTACTTTACTTTACCATACCAAAAATTAAAGGTTTAATATGTCGGGAGGCAAACCCACCTGTAATGCCTTTTTCCACAGGATATCATAATCGACAAGGTCGAAGGCTTTGGACAGGTCTAGGAAACAAGCATACACAGGTGTATGCTTGTCCGTCCGTACGCTAGTACCTGACGGTATGCTTAAGGCTCAGTATAGCGTTTTCGGTTGGTAGCTCTCGTTTGAAACCAGATTGTAAATCATGGGTCACTAAATGACTACCCAACTGAGATTTAAGCACACCGTCAAACACTTTTGCCACTATCGTCGCTAACGAAATAGTTCTATAATTGGACCCAGCTGATATGTCACCCGTCCTGTTTTTGACAATGGGAACGATAACCGTCTTCAATAATTCATACGGGAAATATGAATGCGCCAGACAAATATTAAAAAGAATGCTCAGTACCCTAAGAAGGTGCGGACCCGCATTTTGTAAGTGCTCAATACTGAAGCTGTCGTGTCCGGGTGATTTTCTTCTCGTCATGGAACTAATAATGCTTGATACAGTCCTAACTGGAATTACTGTTACAGTGTTAAAGCATTTTTGACTTCCCTCAGCATCAATTTTCTTGGGTGATTTCAGTGGAGGTTTAACAGTAAAAAGATCCTTAAAATTATTAGCTATACTGAGGGTCACTTGCACCATCAACACTTACCGGGAGGCCAGATACAGGGCTTAATTTGTTGGTAGATTTCCAAAACTTCTTAAAATCACCATTTGCGTGGTGAGTTGCCAATATGTCCATACGAATTTGATCTTGGTGGTTTTGATACCATTTTAGCTTGCTTTGGAATATTTTACGACTATTGATCATTTCATTATATATGGGGCCACACTTAGGCCTCCCATAGGATACCAACTCATTAAACCTAGATCTAGCCATGAGCATCTTTGACATGTTTTTTCCAGCCTAGGATACTTCTTGATCTAGGTCTACGCATACCTCTACATTCGAAAGTGTCAACAGCTGCGTGAGATAATGTTGATATTATTTGTTTATAAATATCATCAATAACAGATTTATGTTTAATATCACTACAGTACTTATAACAAAAATTTTGAAATTCTACAGGAAAATAAATATTTTTATATTTTTCATTACACAACCTATAATATTCATTTATTTGACAAAGAGAACGATCACCCCATATTACTTTATTAGAAACAAAATCACTTGCAATCGTTTTAGATTCAACCATATTTAGGTTACAATAAATAAACAACGTAAAGTGGTCTGACCAGTAGATATCATGTTTAACTTTAGCACTAGTAACACAACGCCACGCTGCGCCCGTTACAAGACAATGATCCAACCAACTCTTGGTGCCATGAACCTCACTTATGTACGTGTAGGTCTGTGTTAAAGTGCCTAACTTACTTACATCCGCACATGTCCATAACTGCTCCGTACAGAAGGTTCGCAACTCATTATAAAATAACTCTTTCGGATCCGAGTTAAAGTCACCAAGGATGAATGCCGTCTTGACATCACTTTCGTCAATAACAGCATTCAGTGAACTTAGTCAATCCGTGAACTCGGCTAAGTTTTCGCGGCTGTTGATAGGCTTAAACACATTGCACACTATCACAGATTGCAATGATGTAAGCGCAATCTTAATTGCACATAATCTCTAATCTAATCAGCGCAGGATTAGAACTGTACAACCGACACACACGGAAATACACTCTTTCGACAAAGTAACGCCACTCCTCCATAAGGCCGACTCGTTATGAGGCCAGCCGCAGGGTCTATCGCAGATGTGCCGGTACTGCCGAAATTACTTTCCGTCGCACCAAGGTATAGTAGATCATATTGGAACAGCCACGTTTCTTGTAGAGCAATGATATCTGCAGACTTACACAACGATCTGACGCCTTCAATAGATCTTTTAATCAATTTACAGTTAAAAGTAACGAGCACACAGTCCACCTGATGGTAAGTGGTTGCTGTGACCCATAGGCATCTACGTCTATCCTCAATTACGAATCAAAGGCAGATGCGTTGTTACCCCTGATGACTAAGATCGAGTGCTTTGATTCCAGTAAAATGGGTCTCCGGTTCTCTACACTCACCATACGAAACACAGCAGCATTAAGCTGCTATTTTACGCTGGTATTCTGTGATAGCGAGGTCCTACCCCGGTCGAGTCGACCCATTCGTGCTACAACCATAATATAAGTACAGCGTGGCAGTACTGCTCTACCACGTATAAAATTACACGTATAAAATACTAAATAATCTATATTCTTTGAAATAAAAATCAATAACTGAAATTATTTTTTATATTACAAAATAAATAATATGAACCCAAAATATAAATAGATATTAATTAGATAATTTTTACTGCTTTTTTTCTGTCCTTATTTCTTGGATAAAGGCTACAGCGTCCTTGTTTCTGATGTACAGGAATGTAAATTAAACTAGCCATAGGTTTGTAGGGATTCTGCAATAGATTATTTTATATCCCCCCTTAAAACCGGGTTTTGAAAGAGTTTCTCCAAATGTTAATGGAAAAGCTCCTTTTTTATAAATGCTAAAAAACTGTCTATTTTATTACTTGCTCTTGAATTGATTTCCCATAACATGAAAAATTATGTTTTGCTAAGCAATGCTCACGCAATAAGCTAGTTGAGTTTTCACCACTCCATCTTTATTTATGTGCGTTATTCTTTCCTCTACCAAAAATAATTCTTGACACTTTAAAACCTTTACTTGTCCTTACGTACTCAAACCTTGAGATAATTCTTAGAATATTTCATCATCAATGCTATGACTTTATTCGTATAAGTTGTATCTGTAATTTGTATCTAATACATTATCGTCTTTCATACTCTCATCAGCTATGCGGAAAACTTGTATAAGACCACCAGATGCATATCAAAATCTTTAAGTACTCATCTATGTCTTTAAAAATTAAAGTTACATCATATATACGTCTTACTGCTCGGCACAGGTCTCCCCTCATTTCTAAGATGTTTTTAGGGCAAGGACGTGCCCACCGCGCTGCCCCAGTGCATGTTGACGAACTTCACGTGTGAGTGCAGAGAACCGAAGGTCCTTTATACCTGAAAACGAGCAATTCCACCCAAGCTCTCAGGGGTGACAAGGCATTTGCATTTTTATTTTTAATTGAGGATAAATGTAGGTATTTATGGGCTACGACATCTTTGTTTGTCACCCTTATTATATAAAATAACTTTGAAATGGCAAGATGATTTTGAATAGATAAGTAGAGTTACGCGGTGTTCCGCAGGCGGGCGCGAGGCGGCGTGGGCGATGCTGGTGAGCAACACGACGCTGGCGGCGGCGCCGAGCTCCGCGCCGCGGGAGCTGCGCGTGGCGCCCGCCGCCCCGCCCGCCCGCGCCGCGGACCTCAGCTGGGCGCCGCCACTCAAGCAAAACGGCCCGCTCACCGGTGAGTGAGTTGTACGTGGCACGTGCCGCCCCGCCCTTCAGCTGAGCATCGGTGCAGATGGGACGGCACGAAGAAACAGAATGCGGTCTTGCCTTCTTTCTTAAAGTGAACAACATTGCATTTTTCCATGTTTTGAGGACCTTGCACAAAAAGTCTGGAAACAAATGGTAAACAGTTGTCTATACCTATCTCCCAGGGCAACTATGCACTACTAGGACCTAGGAATCCGTCAGAACCTGTTGCAGTATTTCGGACTCTGACCGACTTGACGCAGCTCCTACACGGTCACCACATCTCCTTTTGACACTCCTTTGACGACGTCGAGTATGTTGAGGGACGTGACCTTTTTTCTCGAAATAGAGAAGATATTTCAAGCTTTCGGTCTAAATTTGTATTTAAATTCAATATTCTTAATGTTTTACGAAATTTAATTGTGTTTTATCTATCACCCATTTTTTGTACCAGGATACGTGATAATGTACGCAATCCAGCGGTCAGGTGCCAGCACAGGATCTGGAGCCCCGGAGGAGTGGACGGCAGTTGCCGTGCTGGGCGACCGCACCCGAGCCAGAGTCGATCGCTTACGGCCCAGAACAACTTACGTCTTCAAGATCCAGGCCCGGAACAGTAAAGGCCTTGGTCCGTTTAGCGCACCTGTCGTCTACACCACAGCAATGGGTTTGTACTTAGTAATGCTTCTTCTGTATACTTCTAGAAAAGTTTTGTGAACTGTTTGATATTTTGAAATGAATAAATTTTCTAACCTCATTTTGATACTGTGTCTGTAAAGACGTTATAATTATGTTATATAAATAAAACTAGATGTCTCTTAAGAACTTACCACATTCGATACTTTGTCGTGAATTCGATTCAACTTTGTCTTTTTTATTTTAGGAGAACCCGTCAACTGGCAGTCCAAGTTGATTATGTTTTTTATAACCTCACAGTTTCAATTTTTATATTTCTGGATGTATCCATAAAAAATGTCTGATTGTAAAAATGTAATTCGAACATGGATACAAGATTTGTCATACGATTATACGAACAAGCAAGGTTGTTTTAAGTTAATTAATATCATAAGTAAATTATTGACAATATATTTTACCGAAATAACCATATATTTAGCACAAACTAACGTTAGAACAGATTGGTAATGCAAAAGAGAAAGAGTAAAAACTGAAGGTAGCCAGACTATGACATTGGAAGGTCAAACATTTCAGCCCCCCCCCCCCCCCCACGTGACCATGGTGGCTGTAAAGCACCGGAAACGTCGGGTATGAAAAAATAAGTTAAAACAGTTGATTAAACGCAATAAAATCCGTAAATATAGTTTTATTCAATTTGTACTTCAATGGATAAGAAAAAAAAACATTTTATAATAATAATCATCTGAATACAAAGCAATTGAATTTAAAATAAATACAAATATGTTAAATTCTGCTAATTTAAATCTTACTTTTGTAGTGATTTACTTTATCGATAATATCTTATCGAAATGTATTTAACTGGCTAAAGTGCGCCTTGTATGCAGTCTTATTCAACATAACATAAACACTCACGCCTGTCACTCAGAGGGGTAGGCAGAGACTACAGATTTCCATTTAGCACGATCCTGACACACCTCTCTCGCCTCCTTCACATCCATACACCTACGCATACATGCTCGTCGGTTAAGGGTACTCCCAATTTGGCCCGTTTCCAATGAATCGCCAATTTGGTCGATACATTTTCGCCTAGGACGTCCCTTTTCCGACTCTGCCATTCACTTCTGCAACATAAATTTTCTTTGTCACTCTTTCCTCATTCATTATTTCCACATGACCAAAACATCGAAGCATTCCTTTCTTAATCCTGGTCACAACATCATCTTGCAAACCACACTCTTCTCTTATTACACAATTTCTTACCCTGTCATTCAGATTCAGCCCTAACATACTCCTTAACGACCGCATTTCTCCTGCGTTTATTCTACTCTCGTGCTTCTTCTGCCACACCCAATTTTCACTACTATACGTTAAAGTAGGAACCAACACAGCATTGTGAATTGCCATACGTGCCTTTTTCGACACATTTTGACTCTTCACAATAGAGTGCAAGGCCCCATTTACTCTATTTCCCGCATTCACTCGTCGTTCTATATCCTTATCATATCTCCCATCCCTGCTAAATACGCAGCCCAAATATACAAACTCATCTACTTGCTCGATCAACTCCCCTTCTATTCTTATTTCACAAATCGTTTTACTTTCTTCTCTTTCAAAAACCATAACCTTCGTCTTACTTGCGTTCACCTTCATACCCCTTCTTTTAATGATCCGTTCATTAATGTAACCATCATTTGCAACTCGGCCGCCGACGACGCAAGAATGACTTGATCATCGGCGTACAAAAGGCATTTCACAGTTAACTCACCCATTCTTAATCCGCATTCTTCAACTTTCAAATTTTCTTATTCAACTTTTTATTTTTAAGGTTCCGTAGCGAAATATTTTTCAAATTGCATGAAAAAAATATTTTTATTAAAAGTAGGGTTTCAAACGAGCACATAGTCCACCAAATGGTAAGTGGATGCTTTTGGTGATTTTCACAAATGCTGTTCCATAAAAATCGTTAAAAATTCTAAATAAAGAAAAATGGGTTCCAAAAGGAAATTTTCGACCATATGGAGCATGTATGGTCTTGTTATACCAAACACCCTTTACTTGATCTGATGATGTATGATTTAAACACAATCTTGAGAAAAAAAATAAAGGTTTATTGAGATTTCGCAATATACTAAATTTGGTAAAAAATATAAGGTTGGGTCACGCGACCGTATTGGTAGGCAAACTTCAAATCATTAAAAATGACGAATATTAGTGAATGAGGTCAGTCGCGCATAGTGTCTAATTAGCTGACTACTGAAATGCCGACGCGGGAGAATGCACGGTGTTGCACCAGACAAAGTACTTTGAAGAAAAATGTTTTTCTCGTGGAGGTGCCCAGCGTATAAGATACGGTGTAAGAATATCTACTATTCCATATCATCCCGTGGATGTCATAAGAGCGACAAAGGTAAACAAATCAGGCGATAGGCATCAGCGTCTACCTAATAACGACTAAAAATATAGTTGCAAACCCACTTGCTGTACGCGGTAACTATGGCGAATATACCTCTATGAGCCAATTTAAGAGGCAGACCTATGTTGAGCAGTAGACTAATGGGTTACAACAGTAACATAGAGGTGCATTAAGGGTGAAACTACAACATATTATACAACCATAAACACTTACTTTATTATTAAAATTACATATTATTGAAACTTATTTTATTATTATAACAAAGTACGCAGCACAATTGCAAAATAATTAATAGAATCAGGCGTTACTTTGGGGAAATCTATTATTTAATATAATGGATTTCTCAATGAAAGTAATTATTAGTACTCAACATCTATTGAATAATCTATAATTATTACACAACACACACATCTGCTCAATAATTACTTTTATTGAGCGGATGTGGCTGAAGTAATTCTTACCAACTTTAAAATTGCAAAGTATCTTTAAGTAGAATTTTTTATAGAATATGGATTGCAAACGAGCATACAGTCCACTTGGTGGTTGGTGGTTACTGGGGCCTATAAACATCTACATCTATTTGCTATTAAAAATCAAAATGAAGATGCGTTGCTGCCCTTGAGGACTAAGATAAAAAGCCTCAATTATAGTAATAAGGGTCTTTGGTTCTCTAGACTAATCACGCGTGAAAAGTATTATGAACGTTAACAACGTTGTAACTAGGTTTATGCTCGCAAGTTCGCCATCACAGAGTGATTATTCTGTTCTTGTAACTATTATTTATTCTGTGGTGCCAGTGAGGATCTAATCAGGCTAACTCCAATAAGCCAATAACGCGTGTACGTGTTCCATTACGCAGAGACTGGGGAAGGCGGCGGGCTGGCGAGCGCGACGTCCGCGTGGCTGTGGGCGAGCGCGGGCGGTGCGTGTGCTGTGCTGGCACTGGCGGCCGCGCTCGCGCTGTCACTGTGCTGCCGCCGCCACGCGCCGCCGCTGTCACCCGACACCAGGTGCGCCCCGCCCCTCGCCCTTCGCCTGTAGCGTACCGTTCGGTGCTGGCGGCCGCTCTTGCGCTTTCGCTGTGCTGCCGCTGTCATGCGCCGCCGTTGTCGCCCGACACCAGGTGCGCCCCGCCCCTCGCCCTTTGCCTGAAGCGTACCGTTCGGCGCTGGCTGCCGCGCTTGTGCTGTCGCTGTGATGCCGCCGCTCATGCGCTGCCGTTGTCGCCCGACACCAGGTGCGCCCCCTTCGTCCCTCGCCCCTCGCCTGTAGCGTACCGTTCGGTGCTGGCGGCCGCTCTTGTGCTGCCGCCACTACGCGCTGTCGCTGTCGCCCGATACAAGATGCGCATGTATATATATATACAACACGTAACATAATTAACGCACTTTGAGAAAGTAGTTTGTTCAGAATCGTTTACGGAATCGATTCCTATCATTTTTAATATAGGTTATTTTTTATCCCGAAAATAATTAAAACTACGTAAATTACAGTCACACTAAATCTGTACAGTCAAAACGAACTGAATGGAACTTAAGGCAATGAGACTTGTAAGAGTGAAGTTTTATTTACATTGTTACTAATTCTGTTATTCAATAAAAATAAAGAAAAATGAACTTTATTTCAAGCACGTTAAAGTCTTTGCATTCGTAAATTTGTACTGTGAACACAACATTCTTCCGGAATTAGTATAACTAATTTGATATATAATCAGTGCATAAAATGTTTAACTAAATATTCAGTGTATGTATTATGATTATAACATAATATATTTATTGGGGTGTGCGTAGGGTGTGCGTTAATTACGTTACATATTGTATATGTATATATATATATATATATATATATATATATATATATATATATATATATATATATATGGCACTGATATATGGGGTTATCTACTTCCTGTGTTGAATACCTTGATCTTGAGAAAAATGTCCCTTTTGCCTCAGACGAACATAGCAGTTAGCAGTACCGGACGTTTGATTTTTCTAGATAATAAAATTTTACTAAAGATAATTTTATTCATTCATTCATCCGTTAATTTATTACAGCCTATCAAAAATTATAATATTTTGAGTCATTACAAAACACAAGTAGCCCCTATAGATTACCTTACAGAGTTCTCCTTATTTGCCATACTTAGCACACAACAATCGCAGTCTTTCATTATTTAGCTCGTTATCAAGAAGTTGCTGCCGCCTATCTTTCGTTCCATTTTCGATAGCCACGGGTTGATATGGGGTATTAAATTCTCTTACGTCGCCGCTACACAACAAATTTCTATTGCAGCACCTATCAAAAAGCTTCCGCGTCGGCCGCTATCAAGCCTCCCGACCTATGGATACACCATGACCAGATGGAACTGAAGCACATGGACAAGAGTCTGCACAGCTCCGCCAGTAAGAGTACGACTGACTAATTCAATTTTTTCATAGTAATTTATAATATTCTTTTTAGCATCACGTTTTTATATCTTGCTCGAAGGACCAATTTTTTTATAATGTAAAACATTTCACGCATTAAAATAGTGATGAATTTAAAATTAACTACTCATCCAGAATTTCCCTTGACGAATGAAGCCGTAATAGATATGATTTGATCTAGATCTATCCGTTATAAGGGAGAATTTATTGTACGCTTGGTAAGTGAGTAATCGATTGCGACATCAACCTTTAACTTTTCTTCTTGTTGCCAATCGCAGTATTTTACATTTGGAAATGCATAAGATTGTTTCATCGCTATCTATCTTTGAAAATAAAGTTTTATTGGTGCGCCGGAAACCAGATGGGGTAATAGATTCTCTTAAGCTATTACCCCACAGTTTTGAAAATTTTTACTTAATATGAAATGAGACAGTCGATCGAGACTTTCTTTGTGAGAATAATATTTTGATATGCTTCTCCTAGTCTATTGCATGCATATACACAAAAGAATGCCTCTGTGGTTTGTTCTTTAATTTTTTTTACAGAATTTTAACTTTTTTAATTCTTTCTCTTTTAAGATTTTCCGAATTTAGATTCATTTAATTTAATAAATACAAAATATAACTAATATTTCTGAGTAAAATATATTTTTTTACTCTTTTCTAACAAAATAACCACCTAGCTATAAGTTTTACCAAATATTTCACCTTATTTCAAGAACAGACAAAAGCTTTCTTGGGGCGAAATATACGTTTTTACAACAAAATCCCAGAAAATATACAAAATTTGACCTGCAGAAAGTTCAAAAACTTTATTTAACTAAGTTTGTATAAAAAATGTTATTATAATATTAAGGAATTTATGAATGATAATAACCCCTGGGAAGGGGGGGGGGTCGATACCAAGCTGTTTCTAACTTGTTATGTGATTTTAATTGTAATATACATGATTTTAAGCTGTTTTTTTAAAGTCCCGCTGGGTTTCTTGCTGGTTCATCCCAGGACAGAGGTTTTTTTCCGTATTAGTGGTAAATTAAAAAAAATAATTCCAATAAGTATTAATTATAATCTATATTGAATAAAAAAGTTTTTGTTCTGTTCTGTTCTGTTTAAAGTGGCAGAAAAAGTTTTAGGTGACCTAATGGATGTAGCTTAAGTTACTGCAAATTTTTTGTCATAGGTGTGTAAATTCGATCATGCGATCTTATCATTACATCGTCCATATAATTTAGCATTAATTATTATAAAGTTTTCTTGGTCCTAGTAGCCTCTGAACTATTATTCTAGTATTTTTATAGTGTTTTGTTCTTTCCAGCATTTAAATTAACATTCTTACTTTTTTGGACTATCCTATCATTTTTTGGTCCTTCGAGGTTTTAGAACTAGCATTCTAATGCTTTTTGAACCTCTATTTTTTTTGGTCCTTCGAACATTTGAAGTACCATTTTAGCATTATAACATTATTTTGATCACAAAAAGTTTGAGTGCTGAGTCAATCTTTTGCCTTTAATGTATTACGTGATCAAACTCACATCTTTTTTTAACGCGGATTTAAGGTGATTAAAACACCTTTAATAGCATTGGTTCTATAACATGTAACACAAACCCTGTAGTTTCCATTAAGTGCGTTATCAGAATCAGTATTCAAACGTATACGTAAACGTTTATATCTTTACTTCTGGAACTGGACCAATTTACATAAATTTTTATTTGCAAATTTTATGAGGTTTTATTACCGGCCGGTTATATTTTTGTCCGGGGAGTAAGAGTATTGTCAAAACCCCCCTTTTTCGATGTAAAGTTCAGTTCAAAAGCAGAGTAGCTGTATTAATTTTATAACTTTTTTCTTGAGAATTCAAAGAAGCATTCTAACATTTTGGTCTTTCGAGCCGCTCAAGCATTTTAACGTTATTTGTTCACAAATTTTTTTTAATCTGAAAGAATCCTTTGCTTTTTATGTATTACGTGATCAAATACACATCTTTTATATTTTTGACGCAGATCTTAGGTGATCTTAACATGTTTAAAAGCGTTGGTTCTATAAATAAATGGCGTGTGCAGTATCCGCGGGCAGCGTGGACGGGCCAAACGCGCTGATGTCTTCGACGCTGACGCTGGCGCGCGCGCCGCCCGCCGAGTACGAGCCCGCGCGCCACGCTCCGCCGCCCGCCTCGCTCGACCGCCGCCACTACGTGCCCACCTACGTCGGTGAGTCCCGCCCGCTTCGCTCAACCGCCGCCACTACGTGCCCACCTACGTCGGTGAGTCCCGCCCGCTTCGCTCAACCGCCGCCACTACGTGCCCACCTACGTCGGTGAGTCCCGCCCGCTTCGCTCGACCGCCGCCACTACGTGCCCACCTACGTCGGTGAGTCCCGCCCGCCTCGCTCGACCGCCGCCACTACGTGCCCACCTACGTCGGTGAGTCACGCCCGCTTCGCTCGACCGCCGCCACTACGTGCCCACCTACGTCGGTAAGTCCCGCCCGCTTCGCTCAACCGCCGCCACTACGTGCCCACCTACGTCGGTGATTCCCGCCCGCTTCGCTCAACCGCCGCCACTACGTGCCCACCTACGTCGGTGAGTCCCGCCCGCCTCGCTCGACCGCCGCCACTACGTGCCCACCTACGTCGGTGAGTCCCGCCCGCCTCTCTCGACCGCCGCCGCTACGTGCCCACCTACGTCAGTGAATCCCGCCCGCTTCTCTCAACCGCCGCCACTACGTGCCCACCTACGTCGGTGAGTCCCGCCCGCCTCGCTCAACCTCCGCCACTACGGGCCCACCTACGTCGGTGAGTCCCGTCCGCTTCGCTCAACCGCCGCCACTAAATGCCCACCTACGTCGGTGCGTCCCGCTCGCCTCGCTCGACCGCGGCCACTACGGGCCCACCTACGTCGGGACATGTACTCACGCGCTCACACTTGCTTGTTGACATTGACGGACACGTCGGTGCACGAACAGCTCGCCCGCATCTCGCTCGCTGCTCGCTGCTCACTCGTAATCTCGTAATAAAGTCTTTCCTGCTAGAAATATGAGTAGGTACTATCCTCTTACCTATTTTAAACTATTTTTCTTTGTATATTTTATTTTATTCTTATTGTAGGTTTAAAATATTGGTGTGTAGCTATTACTGCACTGCAATTTTGTTTTATATTTATTTATATTATATTATGTTCCTTAGCTGTATTAAAGGTGGGTTAAAATTAAGAGTGGTAGAGTGAAAGAATCAACTTGAGTGTGTCATCTTACTGTATGGAAGTCTGTCGCCTCTGCAAACCCCCATGTCTCTTTACTATCGGTTAACGAAACGTTTGGCGGATGTCTACTCCTTTTATTATTAACATTCCGTGTTGCGTTCGAACTAACCATTTGATTACGTCTTTCGTCAGGTCTACGGCAAAAAATTGAAACAATTTGCCAGTGCATGTCTTTTCGACGTTGTAGATATCTCTTAAACAAGTGTGAAGAGGTATTTTTTAACTATCTAGGGCTTCATTTCCACTTCCAGGCGAGATTATAGTCAGGTAATAACTTATGATGGGTAAGGTATGTAAATAAAAAAGCACTAGTTCATACACGGTCGTGTTCAGATTTGAAGAGTGTGGAAAGCTAGATGCTACTGACTACGAGCTTATTCGTTATAGCTCTTAATTACCCCAAAAAATCTGTTATCTTCCTTGCATAATTCACTCTGTCTCGCCATGTCATTTCGTTGAATAAGAATTTACTATGTTTTTATTATATTCCGTATGTAATTTGTTATATTCCGTGGGTGTGTAATGAATGAAAGGTGTCAATGAAAGGAGACGTGTTGCTCAGTTTAAGACTTTAATTATACTACTCACTTAACAGCTACATTTAACATTAATATATGCTGTTGTGGGGCCTACAATACAGGTGTCGTGAAAGGTGGTGGAGCTCAATGATACTGGAGATTATCTGCAGCATCTTATTGATAAAAACTCAAATATCTAGACACAGACGTATACACATATACATTCAACATAAGCTTTATTGGTATCAATACATTCATATACATTTAGAAGTAAGAACAGATAACATATAAGATAAGTAAAACATAAATAAAAATACATTTCTGCGAGAAAATTACTTTCCGTGAGTGATGTAATTCCGAAACGAATTCCGACAGCGTATGCTAACGCAGGTATTGCAGCAGCGCTGATTTTCAGTGGATGGAGACCCTGATAAATATTAAAACTTCATTCGGAAAATGGCTAATATTCAGGAATGGATTTTAATAGGGTATACTTGTATCGGCAATTATTACTATTCAAACTACACTACTCTGGCTCTCCTTACCTAAAGACATTAGGAAAGCACCAAATAAAATAGCCTTCATAAGAAAGGTTCGGGAACATATGTCGAAACAAACGTCGGCTATACAACATAATATACCTATATAAAATGAATACGTTTTGTATTTGCAAGACAATGAATCATAAAAGTTTTATATACACATACAAAAATACAAATAAAACTCTATTATGAGTTAAAATAGTTGTTTATAACCTATAGTGTCCGATGCGTGCCCTGCCAGTGTTTTTTTAAAACGTTTCCAGTATGATACCGAATACAAATGACATCATCAATTGACACCATATTGTACTGGCGTGCCGCCGCCATATTGTGTCGGATATCCGGCCATAATAAAACAATTTTTAATTGTGTGTGCGCTGAATGAAAAATTATAGAATAATTGCTGGTATCTCCATCTCGTATTAAAGAAGCGATCGAGCGGAACCAGGGCTCCAAAGTCTTTGCCAGAGATCTGTCTGCCAGAAGGAGCCAACTGTCAAGGCTGAAGACTGAGTGTGGCAACATCGTTTCCGGGACACCTGAGATTCTGAGTGAGATTGAGAGGTTCTATGGGCAGCTGTACACATCATCGTTGGAGCCACACGCAAGTGTGAGTAACGATCCAAGAGCAAGTCTTATCCGACACTATTCCGATGATATCCCGGACGTCAGTCTGAGCGAGATTAGAATGGCTCTCCACCACCTTAAAAAAGGCAGGGCCCCAGGCGAGGATGGAATTACAGCGGAGCTTCTGAAAGCGGGTGGAACACCGGTACTTGAAGTCCTTCAGAAGCTCTTCAATTCCGTCCTTCATGGTGGCATTACTCCGGAGGCGTGGAGCAGAAGCGCGGTGGTCTTGTTCTTTAAGAAAGGCGACAACGCTCTCTTGAAAAACTACAGACCGATTTCCCTTCTGAGCCGCGTCTACGTGCTGTTTTCGAGAGTCATTACGAATCGTCTCGCACGCAGACTCGACGACTTCCAGCCTCCCGAACAAGCCGGTTTCCGAAAAGGCTTCAGTACCATAGACCACATACATACCCTTCGGCAAATTGTACAGAAGTCCGAAGAGTACAATCTGCCACTTTGCCTGGCGTATGTGGACTATGAGAAAGCCTTTGATTCCGTCGAAATTTGGGCGGTGCTACAGTCTCTTCAGCGGTGCCTAGTTGACTGTCGGTATATTGAAGTGCTGAAGTGTTTGTACAGTAGGGCTACGATGGCTATCCGAGTACAGAACCAGAGTACGAAACCTATCCAACTGCAGAGAGGTGTAAGACAGGGTGATGTTATATCCCCGAAACTCTTCACCGCTGCGTTGGAAGACGTTTTCAAGCTACTGGACTGGAAAGGATACGGTATTAACATCAATAGCGAGTACATCACTCACCTTCGATTTGCCGACGGTATAGTCCTTATGGCAGAATCGCTGGAGGACCTTAGCACTATGCTCAATGCCCTCAATGGTGTCTCCCAACGGATAGGTCTTAAGATGAACATGGACAAAACAAAGATCATGTTTAATGTCCATGTCACACCTATGCCGGTAATTGTTGGGAGCACTATACTCGAAGTTGTTGACGAGTACGTTTACCTGGGACAAATAGTCCGACTAGGTAAGTCCAACTTCGACCGAGAGGTCAATCGGCGGATTCAACTCGGCTGGGCAGCGTTCGGGAAATTACGACACATCTTCTCATCAGGTATACCTCAATCTCTGAAAACTAAAGTGTACAACCAGTGCGTGTTGCCAGTGATGACTTACGGATCTGAGACGTGGTCCTTCACTGCTGGCCGTATGAGGACGCTCAAGGTCGCTCAGCGAGCTATGGAGAGGGCTATGCTCGGAGTTTCACTGCGTGATAGACTCAGAAATGAGGATATCCGCAGTGAAACCAGTAGTGACCGACATAGCCCAACGGATTGGTAAGCTGAAGTGGCAATGGGCCGACCATATAGCTCGAAGAACCGATAACCGATGGGGAAGAAAGGTTCTCGAGTGGCAGCCTCGTACCGGTAGGCGTAGTGTAGGGCGACCCCCACTAGATGGAGTGACGACCTGGTAAGACATGCAGGAAGTCGATGGATGCAGGTGGCTCAGGACCGTGCTTTGTGGCATTACTTGGGGGAGGCCTATGTTCAGCAGTGGACTTGTGAAGCGCTGTAATGATGATGATGATGATCTCCATTGGAAGGATATAATGATTTTTGGAGCACAAAATGACAAAATAATCGCCAACACTTTTCCAATATGGCGCAAATGTATGACGTCATATACTGTCCTATGTTTTGAAACGAATCACCAGTATAGCGTCGATTCATGACGTCATTTGCATTGGACAGTACACCGGGTGCGTTTGGCAGAAAAAAGCGCTAGCAAGCGCTTGTAAGCAAAATGGCGATCGTAAGCGGTACACGCTGTCAAATCGTAAGTAGCTATTTTCCTCTAGGACACGAAGTTAGTTTTAACCGGGGAACCTAACCTAATTTAAATATATGTTTGTAAAGTATTCATATTAAAAACTTACCAATCATGAATTTTTAATAACATGTATATGTCTATTCATGTCATTATATTACTTAAAACTAATATTGCACAAAACAACTTATAAACTCTTTAACAACTTAAAAACTTCAAAACAAACAAATTAAATAAGCAAAATAGCGGATTGTATCAGCGCTACTGAAGTTAGCAAACGTTTTCTGGCCGAAAACTGTTTAGTTTCGCCATTTTCATTATAATATCGGAACCGATGACTCATGGATTGATCTAATCCTTGTTGCTTCTCCTGAACATGTAATGATGCATGGACAGTTACCCGCTTTGGGTTTCTCACGCCACGACTTAATTTATGCATCGTATAAGTTTAAACCTCCTAAATATTCCCCTACTGTAATGCATCTTCGCAGTTTTTCTAAAATAGACTTTTACAAGCTTAGGAATGATGCTCTTAATCTTGATCTAGCCTCTTTAATAGCAGCATCTACTGTTGACGATAAAGTCACTATCCTTAACCACAATATTCTTAGCCTTTATGATGCTCATGCTCCTGTTCACAAGGTTGGATTGAAGCGTCCCCCTGCCCCTTGGATGACAGAGAACGTAAGGATGGCTAGACGAAATCGTGCTTTTCTTCGTTTCAAGAGAGATCGAACTGAAGAAAATTGGATATCTTTTAAAGCAGCCAGGAATAGGTGTAATCAGATGGTACGTGCAGCTAAACGCCGATATTTCCATAACTGTATTAATGACTCTTCTCCAGTTTTAGTGTTGAAATTCCTAAAATCTTTCGGTCTTTGTAGACGTTAGATTGTGGTCCTTCTTTGTCACTTGATGAAATCAACCAACATTTCGCTTCTGTAAAAGCACTGAACCCTACAATTCGTTCCCAAACTATGGCTTTCATTGCTTCTATGCAAATTCTTAACATTCCTACCTTTAATTTTTCTCCTGTTTCTCAGGATGATGTCAAAACGTCGATTTTAGCAATCCAGTCCAAGGCCGTGGGTTACGACGAGATTAGCAGACATATGGTAGTATTTATACTAGGGCACCTTCTCCCAGCAATTTCCCATATAATCAATTTTTCCCTTGGTTCAGGTCAGTATCCTAATCTTTGGAAGAGGGCTTTTGTAAAGCCTCTCCCAAAAGTTCCTACTCCTATTCTTTCCAATCATTTTCTTCCAATATCCATTCTACCGTTTCTTTCCAAAATTTTAGAATCCTGTGTTTACAAGCAAATTTCTACTTTTATTTCGAAACATAACCTACTGAGTATATATCAGTCTGGGTTTCGTCCTGGTCATAGTACCACCACTGCATTAATTAAAAAAGGCATGGAAGAAAAAAAATAACAGTACTGGTACTAGTTGATTTCTCAAATGCTTTCAACACAGTTGATCATGAAATCCTTCTTTCCATACTGTCTCATCTGAATTTTGGCCCTACTGAATTGGATTGGTTTGCATCTTATCTTCGCGGTCGACATCAGTCAGTCAGTGTGGGTCAATTGTCCTCAGCTTGGGCTGATGTGGGTGCTGGTGTGCCGCAAGGCGGTATTCTTTCTCCTATAATGTTTTCAATTTTTATAAACTTTATTACCTCCATCATCGACAGCTCGTACCATTTGTATGCCGATGACCTTCAGCTTTATGTGCAAACTGAGATTGGGGATATCCATAATGGGATCAAAAACCTTAACGGCAACTTAGCAGCTATCAAGGATTGGTCTCCTCGTTATGGAGTTTTGGTCAATCCTTTGAAATGCCAAGTTATACTGGTGGGTAGCTCAAGGATGCTGGCTAAGATTAATCTGACAGACTTACCTCCTATTTACTATGATAACACTACAATTCCATTCAGTAATTCTGTTAGAAACCTTGGCCTTCACGTCGACAGCACGCTGAATTGGAGAACTCAGGTTTCAGATATGAGTCGTAAAGTCACTGCCACGTTATGCTCTCTGTATCGTTTAAAACATTTTCTTCCCACAAAATCTAAGATCATGCTTGTCCATACACATATATTACCCACAATTGATTATGCAGATGTGTGTTACCCAGACCTGTCCCAAGATCTTCTGAACTAGCTGGAACGCCTCCTCAATAACTGTATAAGATTTATCTTTGGGCTTCCTAAGTATGATCATATTTCGCAATACAGATCTAAGCTAAATTGGCTTACAATCCGGCAGAGGCGCAACTCCAGATTATTACTTGTACTTTTTTCCATATTAAATGCTTGAGCATCACGTCGACAGCACGCTGAATTGGAGAATTCAGGTTTCAGATGTGAGTCGTAAAGTCACTGCCCCGTTATGCTCTCTGTATCGTTTAAAACATTTTCTTCCCACAAAATCTAAGATCATGCTTGTCCATACACATATATTACCTATAATTGATTATGCAGATGTGTGTTACCCAGACCTGTCCCAAGATCTTCTGAACAAGCTGGAACGCCTCCTCAATAACTGTATAAGATTTATCTTTGGGCTTCCTAAGTATGATCATATTTCGCAATACAGATCTAAGCTAAATTGGCTTACAATCCGGCAGAGGCGCAACTCCAGATTATTACTTGTACTTTTTTCCACATTAAATGATCCATCTTCGCCTTGTTATCTTAATAGTAAATTTCATTATCTTTCCTCATCTCATGATAGGGTACGCTCTTCTTCTAACAAAAATTCTGTACTCCAGTTCACTTCACCGAGTTCTATGATAACTCCTTCACAGTTCAGGCTACACGCCTTTGGAACTCCTTGCCCGATGACATCAGAAAAGCTCCCAATAAGTACGCTTTTAAAAAGTTTGTCCGTGATCATTTATTAAAGACAACGCATTTTACATGACTCATCTATTTATTTAATATGTATTGCCAAACAGACGTAGTCTTACAGAGTATTTGTATATACTAATTATCTATGTATTTAAATATGTATACTTGTATGTATATCCATTTATTTATATATTTGTATATATGTAAGGTTAGATCATATATTTATAGTTTATTTGTTAGTAGTTTGTATATATTATGTAGTTAATTATCATTTGTATTGTATTCTATTATTCTATATTGCTAAACCTACGTCAAATTCTCACCACTCCATGGGTTGACTGGTAGAGAATGCCTCAAAGCATTAAGTCCGCCCTTTGTATTCTTTTGTTTAAGGATGCAATAAAGAATAAAATAAATAAATAAATAAATTTTGCTTACAAATGCTTGCTAGCGCTTTTTTCTGCCAAACGCACCCATTGTTAGAAGACACCTGAGCAACGACCTTGATTAATTAATTTATTGAGTTACGTACAGTTTCTCAGAAACTGGCCGTTCTACAACGTAACATTATATATGTGTATATCTATTTATGTGTACATATTTATATATGTATGTAGTTGTGTTAAAGATAGAACGATATATATGGGTTATTATTTATTTGTTGAATTCATGTGTTTTTGTGTAATTTATAAACCTTATTTTAATATGTGCTGAATCCAATTATGTTTATTATAATTAGTTATTTACGTCACTTGCCTTAAACTTTCACCCCGTCATGGGTTGACTGACATAGAATTTGTAACCTTTACGGATAGGGCAATGAAGTTTTTAAATAAATAATGAATGATGATGAATGATGAATGAGCCACTTCCAACCATGGGGTATTAACTCAAGGTTACGTTAATGATATGAAAAGTCTTAACTCTAAAGACGTACACGTACACCGGTAAGTTTCACTCTAGCACTTTCCCGTCGTTATCGTAATGTACCTACCGTTTTTTTATATACTATTGTTACACGTAAAATGCTTTTTTGCTATATTTTGACTGTTGATTTTGTTTTGCTAGTCGTTTTAGTTTAGCCCACATTTCGTTTTGTTTTCGGCGTACACAAATAGATTCGCGGCGGTCGCCATCTTGCGCGGGCAGTGGAAGTGACGACACGGCCATCTTGCGCGCCTCGCCCGCTTCCGGCTCCAGCTGCAGGCGTTGCGACCGCTGCGACTACAGAAGTAAGTTTTAAGATGGCCAAGCGGAATGTTCGCACATGCAAAATGAAAGATTTCGCTGTGCATGAAAGATTTCGCTGTGTATGAAAATATTTAATTTTATCTAATGTTTTCTAAATATAAAAATAAGAGCTATATTTCAGATGTTTTTATTTAGGGAGGTAATTTGATTATTTAGGGTGAATTCGACCAAACTTTTACTTTTACACTGTAACCTATATCAAGGATAAGCTATTTCACGATTTAAATTTCGTTTTTTCGTGCAATCTAAAGTAAAGCGGCGCTTGGTATAACTATGTATATAGGGTCGGGGAAAGGGGTTTTTTAGTATTTTATATACAAATTCAAGACATTTTTTTTTTTTCAAAATTTAATTACGTTTAATAACAATTTTTGTGGCACTTAGAACTATGCAAAGAATTCTGTAGAGACCGAAATAGGTGAAAATCTGAGGGTGCAAGGTCGAGACTATATTGTGTTGGTGGATTCATTAACACTTCCCAACCAAGCTCTCTCAATTTTTGCTGAGTGTGTGTGGTCTGGCGTTATCATGATGAAAGACACTCCTTTTCTGTTGATCAATTCCGGCCGTTTTTTCTCAATTTCTTGCTTGAGTCTCATTAGTTGTTGGCAGTAGAGATCCGAACGATAGTTTTGACCGGCTGTAAAAGCTCATTATAAACGATGCCCTTCCAATCCCACCCAGCCTCGGATCTGGGGGGGGCAAACCGGGGCAAACGCCCCGGGCGGATGTTTCAGAGGGCGCCAAATATATAATATTATGGGTTTTCAAAAAAAACTTGCTCCACAATGTGTCTAGTATCCAACGCACGTTGTTCATGTCGAGCACAAGCTTTAAATCTTATGAGCGTGCATTCAGCGTCGTCAAGTCCAGAAGCAATTAACCAATTTGGACTTGTAGAAAAACTGTATTGTTTCTTTGTCGGATTCACCACACAGTGAAAAATAATGCAAAAGTGTACAAAAACAAACTTAAAAAGAAGTACTCAAACCAGATGGACGACTAAACACCTGGCTGTTACTGCTTTATTTAATAATTTACCGGAAATTGACAAAGCCCTGGAGGAAATTGAATAATCTTCTCCAGTCGCAGAATCCAAGTATGATGCTAGTCATTCACTACATGCGGTGTTGGATTTATCCCCAACTTAACAATTTAAGATCATATTCTTCGCGAAATTAATAGAGTGAACGTTGAAATAAAAAAGAGGATATTATCATTACGCATTCTGTGGCGATAATGCAAAGTCTTGTTAAGTTCTCGCGAGGAATGAGAGAAAAAAAACAAAAGAACATTTGTTAAAAGAAGCTGCACCTGTATTAGAAAAGTTAGAAATCGAGCCAGTTCTTAAAATAAAACGAATTTACAAAAAGAAAAGGAAACACGATGAAATCTGCGAGGATGAATCAAGAACGTTAGATTCAAATGGGTTAAAAGACATAAAAGTAGTGATTGACAATATTTTAACAGAAATTAAAACAAGGGTAGAGAGCGCAAAGAGTCTACATGAAAATTTCGTCTTCTTTAGTGGCCCCGCGTTTTAAAATAGGTCGGCTTAGGATCTGTGAAAAAATGGAGTCGATCTAGCTCAAAAATATTGTAAAGACTTGGATCCAGTTGATTTTTGCCGGGTACTTGCCGTTTTAAGGAGCTAGCAACCGAAATTAAAAAAAATCAAGGGCAATCGATCTGTTACAAAATTTTTTTTGTATAAGTTTACTTTACTTAACTTATACAAAAAAATTACCGTTGCGTTGGCTAAACATCGATATATTGTAAACGTTAAACGCTTGCGTGAATACAATTAAAAGCTTTCACTTGCTTTCGCTCGATGTAAATTTCACACTACACGAGCAACCCGGGTTCGGTACCAATAAAATTGTATATTGCAATTTTAAGTGCTGATTTACCACGTGCTCATCATGAGGAAACCTTCATGTCTGAGAAATAACAAAAGAAATATTTCGAAGACATGTGAAATTCACCAACACGCATTGGGGCAGCCCGGCGGGCATTTCCTTGTTCTAAAATACTCTCAAAAATGAGAGGAGGTCTGTGTCCGGCAGTGGGACGTATATAGGCTGGATCTTTACTTTACTTTTACTTTAATTCCAGCGATGACAGGCGTGGGTGTTGGCGTGGGAGTGGGGTGCGCGGCAACGTGTGAGAGGCGGCGACATGGTTTACCGGACCAGGTAAAATTATATAATTTTTTACCGTGAAGTTTTTTTGTTTATCAGAATTTTCAGAGCGAGCGTTGAGAGAAATTTTAAATCAATAAATTGCCTCGAACTAGGGTTTTTTCTGCCTGTTTTTTCGCTTGGTTTTTTGGTCGCAATTTTTTTTTAGCACGTAAAGCCGTTGGTACTGTGCATGGTCTCTCTCCAGTCGTGCTCTCCAGTCGTGATTGTCGTAACATCGGATTATGAGAGTGAGGGAATAAAGAGTGCACCTGTGCTTGCATATACATTTTGGCACTATAATCCTGTCCTGCGCAAATGGCTAATTTCCGTTGAGACTGGTGCCAGTATGTAGACATTATTAAGAGTTCTTAGAATTCTATTACTGATCCTTGACTGTTACAGCCTATTTAAGTCCACTGCTGAACATGGGCCGCCCATAGATATTATAGGACGGATATTTGTCGCAGTTGGCATGCTTGGCAAGCGAGTTGGCAGCCGCAGCTTTTATTTATAGTCGTTATTAGGAAGACGCTGCTGCCCATCTCCTGATTGGTTTCGCTCTGTCGCCTCTTGCGAAACCCATTCTTACGACCACTCTTACAAACACCATTACACGGTAAGATTTTTGATAGGTGACCTTATATTGATATATTATTTAATTTCTATTGTTTGTGCCTCTGTTTATACCCGGTAGAGCCATGCTGCAGTTATATTGGTAGTATAGTTGTAGCACGAATGGGTCGGCTCGACCAGGGAAGGATCACACTCTCACAGAATACCAGCGTAAAGTAACCGCTTAATACTGCTGTGTTTCGTATTGTGAGTGTAGAGAACCGGAGACCCTTTTTACGAGAAACGAGGCATTCCATCTTAGTCCTCACGGGTGATATCGCATCTGCATTTTTATTCATTATCTAGGATGGATGTAGATGTCTATGGGCCACAGCAACCACTTACCATCAGGTGGACTATGTGCTCGTTTGTCACCCTATCATGTAAAAAAATATAAAATACTACTTTACGAAAGTGTGAAAATTGAAACTCTTGTGTTTTAAGAAATAGGCTATAAAAGATGAAAGGTCCCGTTTTAATTTAAAGAAAAAAATCTACCCTATTTATTTATTCAAAAGTATATATATATATATATATATATATAACATAGATAAACACTCACGCCTGTCACCCAGAGGGGTAGGCAGAGACTACAGACTTCCATTTAGCACGATCCTGACATACCTTTCTCGCCTCTTCCACATCCATATACCTACGCATACATGCTCGTCGGTTAAGGGTACTCTTAATTTGGCTCATTTTTAGTACATCGCCAATTTGGTCGACAAACTTCCGCCTAGGACGTCCCTTTCCGACTCTTCCATTCACTTCTGCAACATATATTTGCTTTGTCAGTCTTTCCGCATTCATTCTTTCTACATGACCAAACCACCGAAGCATTCCTTTCTTAATCCTGGTCACCGCATCATCTTGCAAACCACACTCTTCTTTTATCACACAGTTTCTCACCCTGTCACTCAGATTCAGCCCTAACATACTCCTTAGCGATCGCATTTCTACTGCATTTATTCTACTCTCGTGCTTCTTCTGCCACACCCAACTTTCACTACCATACGTTAAAGTAGGGACTAATACAGCACTGTGAATTACCATACGTGCCTTTTTTGACACATTCTGACTTTTCACAATAGAGTGTAGAGACCCATTTACTTTATTTCCTGCATTCACTCGTCGTTCAATGTCCTTATCATATCTCCCATCCCTGAATACACATCCCAAATATACGAACTCATCCACTTGCTCAATTAACTCTCCTTCTATTCTTATTTCACATACCGTTTTGCTTTCATCTCTTTCAAAAACCATCACTTTCGTCTTACTTGCGTTCACTTTCATTCCCCTTTCTTTTAATGACCTGTTCATTAATGTAACCATCATTTGCAACTCGGCCGCCGACGACGCAAGTATGACTTGATCATCGGCGTATAAAAGGCATTTGATGGTTAACTCACCCATTCTTAACCCGCATTCTTCAACTTTCAAATTTTCCAAACAGCTGTCCATAAATAGGTTGAACAGCCACGGGGAAGCCACACAGCCCTGTCTGACACCTTTATGGATACCAAACCAGTCCGAGTAGACCCCGTTGATTCTAACACAAGCACTCGAGTCCCTATACAGAGACTTTAATGCCTGTATCAAACCAGCGCTCAACCTAAATGCGTTCAGCGTTTGCCATAACACATCCCTGTCCGCTCTGTCATAAGCCTTTTCCAAGTCCATGAACGCACAAAAAACTTTTTGGTTTTTCGCCAAAAACTTCTCCGCGATCATGCGCATGGAAAAGACTTGATCTGTACACCCCATTCCCTTTCTAAATCCCGCTTGCACATCCCAAATATATATGTATAAATAGTAAGTATTCTCAAATAGGAAAAATGCACGCTTCTAAATTAAATAATAAACAATTGTCATTAAAACATTTCTAAAATTCTCGTGTGCTTGATGTAAGGTCATCTGGGGCAAGTGTGACATAAATTAATTAAATCTATAATCGACATTTAAGTACTTCTACTCTGTAAAGATTTAATATAGAGAATACAGTTTCATAACATCAATTATTAAGCGGTTTTATATTTGATCAAGCATTTTAGTATCTACAAGTAGCACTTTGTAATTTGAGGTAATTAAAACTAATTTAGATGGAAGAGTGATACACTCACCCATATATGAGGCAAGAGTGACAGTACGCTTCTTTTTGTAGTTACTTTATTGTTATCTGTGGTTTTCAACAAAATTGATGAGATGATTTTGTTGAAAACCACAGATTTTAAATTATTAGGTATATCGTTTCACAACTTGGTTTCTTTCAAGCACTTTCTGTATTTTAGAACTTTAATGCGATTGTTACATAAATTAAAACTCTAGTGGAATTGTAGGTGCCTTCGTTTTGACGAAGAAACCGAACGTTAAGACGTTTGTTTACTTGTTTTTTTATGTTTTGATGTAAATGTATGTGCAGATAGAAATAAAAGATCAAGTTTTTCGACGTATGCCTTTTATTTTTATATTGAGAAAAATGGCGAATCTTAAGTACACAGTACATACTCACATTCTATTTTCATTCATTCAACCACTCTCGTTCCTCTGACAAACGCTAGCTTTCATTCATTTCGGTTCGATCCGCTTCATGTATTAGTATCAATTATAAGCCCATGTCTTTTTATTATTAATAATTTACTTTAGATTACAAAGTGCTAGATAACATAATGAAGAAAAAAACACAGTTTCGGAGTAATTTCCATCGCAGACATATGTATCACATGAGCAAATACACCATTGTGACAAAGCTTCAAAAAATTTTTAGAGACAAGTAATCTTTACAATAATTATATCTAAATTTTTAAGAGTCTCTTTGTAATGTAAAAAAAAACAGTTTTTTTGTCCCGGCTAATCATCGAAATGGCTGGATCGATTTTGACAGGGCTTTCACTGGTAGATATTTGATGTTATAAGAAGTAACATTGGATAATTTTATTTTAGAAAGAATTAGGGTTCCGAGCAAAAAAATTTAAACCCATTAAATCCTATGGTAGGTTAATTACGCGGGCGAAGTCGCGGTGAATAAATAGTTGTTTAGAATAGTAGCTAAGTAAAATAGTAAATCTTGTTACCTATTCGTACCTGTTTATCTGTAACGCTATTCGTGTGTAAACAATTTTGTAAATATTATTACAAAAACAGTTAATTTCAAGAACGGTTCGTTTCAAGAGTTTTACTGGAAAAATATCAATTTCTCGCCTAACACATATTGTTAAGTGACAACCCTATCAAAATTATTCACAATTTTGTATACTCCTTAAAACTTTATGTTTGTAGATTATTAACTCGTGTCAACGTATTGCGAGTCACAAGGGAAAACACAGTTTAAATGTAGTAAGTGGGCATTGTACCGACCGACAAAGCAATTTAAACCTTATGCATTGTGCACAGAGTACCCCACTGCTGGCGGGCGTGGGGCCGCTGAGCTCGCCGCAGTCATCGCTTGCCTCGCTGCAGCACGCGCCGCATCCGCCGCACCCGCCACACCCGCCGCCCGCACCCTGTCAGTAACGCAATCACCACCTTATTGCTATACGTATATAGTTGAATTTTTATTGATGTACTTTTTTCATAATGTTGGAAAGAATTGAATGAAAACTTGTACTACACCTCATGGTATGTGGTTTACGCATACCTTGCGTGAGCAAGGACGGGTTATAATGAAATTGCACCGAATAAAACCCCATGGTGTACCAATTTAGCCCAATATTGGAACTGCATTGTACACTGCACTAACTCCCACCTGACTATTGAGGATAACTCCTCCCACTTGACTATTTTCTCTGTAGTCATAACAAAAATTTGCGCATCTGCCAAGTAATAAATTATGTATTTCAACTGCGTACAAAGACGATAAATGTCTTCACAACCTGTCTCAATTTTGAAATTTTAGCAAAACCCATAAAACATAATATAGTTTTTAATTTAACTGCATTTATGATTTGTATTTTTTTAATTATTTCGGATTGAGTCTTCAAAGTTCTTGAATCTTCTAATTATTGCTGGCCCCTATTGACAGCCTTTATTTTGAGCAGGTGGGTCGGGCACGTGTCCTCTAGGCGCCGCCTGCTCAGTGCCGAGCGGCGTGGGTAGCACCGGCTCTGACGTGTACGCATGCGCGGCCCGGGAACGTGGCCACTACGTCGCGTACGAGCCCCTGGGACACTACACACAGTGAGTAGCCAGTGCCTACATACAGCATCGCACCTTGCCACTGACATATGGCCCAGAAACCTGGCCAATACGTCGCGTATGAGTCTCTGGGACAGTACATGCATTGAGTAGCCAGTGCCTACCTCCAGCATCGCACGTGGCCACCGATAGATGGCCCGGTAACGTTGCCACTACGTCGCGCACGAGCCCCTGGGACACTACACGCAGTGAGTAGCCAGTGCCTACATACAGCATCGCACGTGGCTATCGGTGTAGGCCCGGGTACGTGGCCACTAGGTCGCCTACGAGCCCGTGAGACACTACATGCAGTGAGTAGCTAGTGCTTAAATACATCTCGCACGTGGCTACCGACATATGGCCCGAGAACGTGGCCAACACGTCGCATACGAGCTTCTGGGACACTACTCGTATTGATTAGACAGCGTCTATTGTTTCTATGTTATTTTCTATATTTCTATATTAATTTCTATAACTATATTTTTAACAATTTATATTTTTTCCTAGCCGAGATTCATTAAGCAGCGACGCGGGCGTCGGTGGAGTCGGTGGGGTCGGCGTTGGGGGAGCGGGCCCAGTGGGGGGGCTGGCCGGGGGAGGCGGAGGGGGAGGGGCCGGGTGCGCGGGCGGGTCGCTGCAGCGCAGGGCGGCGTGCGGCGCGCCGCTGCACAGCTTCACGCTGTCCGCGGACGGATCCGACCATTCGACACCCTCGCACTCTAAAGGTAAATATATATTCATGTCTTACATCGGCTTCTGAATATAGCCCCTCCCCCAAACGCTTTGTAAAAGGCAAAGTATGTCTAGCAATTGATTTAAAAAGGCTGTTGATGTGATGTGACAGTATGATCAAAACACTTTCCTATAGAGTCATTGTAGCAGTGGCGAAGCCTCTATAGAAGCCCAGAAGCCCGGCTTGCTTTATCAAGCTGAATCAATAAATAATATCAAGTAATAAAATAACTCGTAAACTGTTTTAAACTATTTCAAATTTCCCGCGCGCTCTGTTCGACCTCGTAGCCTTAGGAATACTGCTGTCATACATATAAGGAGAGTTGAATTGAGCGATTCGTTGTCTCCCCGCACGCGTGGGCTTTTTACCGGGCTTTCGAGAAGACGATCGCTCCCTTTCTAACCTGTGGCAAAATGTTCTCTAATGAAATATAACTACGAAATGTTTATATAGCAATTACTATTGAGCCACAAGCCTGGCTTTGCCCTGAAGTTGTTTAGGAGTGCGTTAGCGACTAGCGAATGGGGTGCGGGCCATTCGTATGCAAGTTCACTTCACATTTCAATATTTGTTTTTGTTTTTGTTGTGTTTGTTAAAAATTTATGCTTTTTCAAAGATTTTCAGTGAAAATTGGTGGATAATAGTGTTCATTGTGATGAATATAAGTGTGTAGAAGTGCTAATCGGCGAGGAAAAGGTAAAATCTTTAAAAAAGAAATTTAATATTCAATAAACATTTTTTCATACATTAAATATCGGTACAGGACTCTTTAGTATTGAAGTTTAATTAAGTTAGGCGTATTTAAAGGTTTAATAACTCAATATTTATTTTACCATATGAATTAAAAATATCATTTTGAACGGCAGCATAAAATATGAGACACTTAGGTTTAATTTTATAGGAAATAAGTGTTACAATCTTTTTTTAACGTGAAGCCCGAATTTTAATGTAATAAATCAAAAGAATACAGAAGAATGTATTGAGGTTTTTAAAGAATACTCCCTTTAGTTATTTTCAGTATATAAAATTTTAATAGCGCCATCTACTTAATTCTATAGGTAAAGTCATTTTATCGAACGAAAATTGGTTATTTCTCACGATGGTACCTAAAGATTACGCTAGATGGCACAAATACGCTATCGGCTAATTTCATATTTATATTACCATATGAGTTTAAAAATATCATTTTGTACGGTTTATTATAAATTGAAAATGAATAATTATGTAATAAATAGTCATTATTTTATGGTAAAAAATTAGCAAAGCTTTATCTTCTCATTATAACTATCTAATTCCTGTCGTAATCTGTTCTTTTATGCATATAACTTTAACAAAATAATTTCGAGGTTTCACATCTGCCAGGCGTCCCTTTTTTAACTTTGTACATAGTTTGTTTGTACTTTGTTCATGTTTTTCTTTTGTTCATGTATTGTATTGTTTGTAAATATCTCAAGCAAACCCAAACGGCTCTTTTTAAAACCACCGAAGGTGTGCAATTGCATATTATGTCATACAATCTATCTAGCGGTAGTATGCTTTCTGTGTGCTTTGTTAAACACGTCCTTGTCAGCACTGAATATGAAACTGAAGAGTGGAGACAGCTCAAGATTGGTGTATTTTTATTAAACTGCTAAAAACAACAAAACCATATCTTGGGCTTGCCCTAGTTTGGAGCCCTAGCTTCGCCACTGCATTGTAGCTCAGGATCTATGCGCTCGCTGTAAATTGCACAATACGTGAGCAACCCGGGTTCGATCCCCGTCGGCACCAATGAAATTATTAGTTCTAAGTTACATGCTGATTTACCACGTGCATAAAATAATGTTAAATAATGTTAATACTCAACCAAATAACCTAAATCTGAGAAACACACAAATACATTTTATCAGCTTTTAGACTTATTTGCACTATGCTTGTCAACCAAAAATCGGTACGTACATTATTTGATTCTTAATAAAAATCGATATTGATTCTTAAGAGTTGATCATTTACAGTTTTGTTTGAATTAATACCAGAATAAATTAAAAGCGGATAACTTAAAATACAAAATTTATCAGTTTCTTCGTATTTATTGTTACTGCTTATTTCTCGAGGCGAATTTAATATTTAAACTAGATTATAAATAAGTCAATTCAATCACTTTCACTACAATTATTTGAACTGTCGTTGTTGAGATTAATTTTGATTTTCAATAATGTTACCAAAATGAATGTCCCATTCAAAGTCATCCATAATAGTTTTCTTTGTTATCTCCACCACTTTTGCCCAATCATCCTTTATGTCATAGGCAGGTGATTCCTCCAGTAAACCTTCCATCTTCTTTATTGTGAAAGGTGGCTTAGTGTTGTGTCGTGTTGCATAGCCTATAAACATAAGATATTTTCATCTCGTGTGTGTTTATGTAGGGTTAATATGTTGGCATTTAGCCTTTTATTTAGGTCCCAATCAATTCAATAGCATTCTTTTGGCAGTGGTATTTTGCTAGTCCTATACCCGTGCTATTCTGCTAATTTATCAATAACGTACAAGTTTACATGGTTTATTTCGCTTTATTAATTGTATTAGCTCTGCTTTCAATAATTTCATGTCCGCTACCACTCCTTTGTGTTGCAGCCATGCTACTAAATCTGCTTTCGTATTTGTTTGGGTTGGAGCTTGCTTTGCCAATTTGGCCAGAATGGTACGGGGCGTTGGCCATTATTGTGGTGCTATTCGCATGAATATTTTGTAAAGTGAGAGTTAGGGTTATAAATCACTGTTTAAATTTTTCTGCGTCCATTTTCTCGTGGTATTCTCTTATACTCTTTGATTGAAAAACTAGTAAACAATTTTCTTCAAATCCTTCTCCGGCGGATCTCGCATGTCAAATTATGAGACGACAACCTTGTCCCCCGGACGCCTTGTCACTGCCTGAAGGCCCGTACTTTTCAGTGACGATCTTTGCAATGGTGCTTTTGCCAATTCTAGGTCCTTCACTGACACGATCCAGCACTTGTGTCACAGGTAAAAGGGGCCCACCGTTTTGTGGCTCACGTTCAAAATATTTGTCTAATTTCACCACCAATGCCGGGCTGTTTAAGGTGCAACTACCACAACTATGTCCTCTTTTTGATTTAATCAGAATCCAGTATATAACTTGCGAAGATCATATATATATATATATATATATATATATATATATATATATTTTTTTTTTTTTTTTTTGAACGTATAGCGAACATTATAGAAGAACCAGTCCAAAAAGTTATAGCTGAGTCACAAAATAACTTTCGAAATGGCGGGAGATTAGAATTACGTAGTGTTTTTCTTCTCTTGATATGAATTTTTGTCGCCTACACTAATTTACGCTGACAAACTAGGAAATTATAAAAGAAATTAAAATTGTTGTATTCATGATTCATATAATTTAAGCAATTTTAAAAATAAAATTTAAATAAACAGTAAATACGGTAAAGAATTTAAACTTTCATTTTTACCGATTATTTGAATATTTTTGATGATTATAATCAATTAATTTTATCTGATACCTATTAACAATTAATTTTAATCATCTAAACACCGGTAAGTTACATAGTGGCATATCATATAAACAACGTCAGGCAAAAAAGTTGGTTATGATAAATTTTCTTATATTTTGCTTTTTTTGAAAGATTCTAACTTAAACACATGACAAAAAAATTATACATGTTGCTATGAAATATATGTTAATTTTTAAATATAATTTATGTAAAAGGTTATTTTAAATCATGTGAGTACGCTTGTACAAAGTTATTGCGGAATGATTAATGTGAAACGTCAAAAGGTGTTTCTTAGATTTGATTTAGTATAAGACATGTGAAGTTCGCCAATACGAACTCGGGCAGTTTGATAGACACTTCCTTGACCTAAAACCCTCTCAAAAATTAAGACGATGACTGTGCCCAGCTGTTTATTTCCTTGTGCATTTAACTTTGTAGTATATGATCGTAAACTGTTGACTTTTAAAAAAAGGCCTACTGGGTCGAACTGTACGAACATACCTCTGCCCTATAAATTTCCTTTCCCCTAAAAATTCAAGAATGCTGGTTCTTCCCAGGAAATTTTTCAGGAGGTATTTTCTGAACTAGTGATAAATTAAAATTAAGAGTGACTTTAAATAAGTATTGTTATGATTTATATTGAATAAAAGTGTTTCTATTTCAATTCTATTCTTTACTTTTACTATTGTCATATATTTGTATATGTATGTATATTATCATATATACAGCAGGTAGTGTGAGAGAGACGTCGCCGTACAAAAAGAGCGCTAGTTCGTCTCCCGGGCACATACCTAACAGATTGCAACTCGGTAAGTTACTTTACCTTTTTCGTAGTCTTTCCCTTTAATTACTTTGTCATAATTTGGATTTGTCATCATTTATATATATAATGAAAATACAATATAAATATAGATATGCCCATATCTATATTTATATTGTATTTTCATTATTTTTATGTTCCCTTCTGTTTTAATCATTGCTTGCACAAATCCTCCACGCTAAAACTTTCACAGTTGTCTGGAAGTCGACTTTCAGAGTGATAAGAACGCCTATTGACCTATTCTTTAGATTGAACTTTACTCGTTTTCTATATTTTTGTGTAAAATAAAGAACAAATAATAAATAAATAAATTTCTCTAGTCTACCTAGTCTACCATTCCATTGGGTGACCAATCGCAAGTACGATGTTATTTATTTGCAAAAGATATATATATAAATTATTTAAATAAAAACATAATCGGGTATTAAATGAGGATTAAAACAATAGTCTTAAGAAGAAATCATCTTTTCTTCTCAAGACTTTTGTGATGAACAATGTTCGTTCAACATTCGCTAGGTGGTAGGACAACTTTTGTGTCTAGGAGTCCGTTACCTATTTCTGCTAGCAAATAGCAGTGCTGTATTTCCGGTCTGAAGGGTATAGAGAGCTAGTTAATTGACAGGCTACGAGGCATTATATCTCAGTCCTCAGAGGTGACGCATCTGTAGACATTTTGTTGGCTGCATGTGCCCATGGACTGCAGTAAATTTTATACGTGGCAGAGCCGTGCTGCAGTTATATATTAGTAGTATAGTTGTAGCACGAATGGGTCAGGTAGACCGAGGCAGGACCATGTTCTTACAGAATACCAGCGTAAGATAGTAGCTTTATGCTGCTGTGTTTTATATGGTGAGTGTAGAGAACCGGAGACACTTTTCACTGGAAAGAGGCATTCCATCTTAGTCCTGACGGGTACGATAACGCATCTGCATTTTGATTTGTAATCGAGGATAGATGTAGATGTCTATGGGCCGCAGCAACCACTTACCATCAGGATGGACTGTGTGCTCGTTTGTCACCCTATCCTATAAAAAATGGTCATGCACCATTTGGACTACCAGGTGCACTGTAAGTCGTTTGTCACTAGAGTTTTATAAAAATCTTGTGCACGCACATTTGCACGTATGAACGAGTGCATTGTACTATTTATAATAATCTAAGTATTTGTTTATGTTGAATGTGCATTATTGTGAACAACTTGTAAAAAATGTACGCACTAAATTGGGTTTTTGTGTGCCCACCGAAAGACATTTAAATATATGTGATATGTAAAAATAAGTAGTGACTTTATACGAAGTCACTGTATAATTTCTTTGCTTTTTTGTGTGCACATCTTTATCATCGTCATTACAGCATATCAAGTCCATTGATGAACACAGGCCCCCACCATGAGTTTTTTCAAAGGGGAATGTTTGGCACAGTTGAAACGCTTGACTTGGCAACCGCAGTTTTGCATTATTTTGAGTTGTTATCGGGAAAATGCTTGTGTCCGGCTCTCTTTTCAGTTTCCCTAGTGTGTTCTTGTTAGTGGATTCCTTTACTTCACCACTACATAGCGTATACTTAATAAATGTATTATCATCATTACCATTAACATCATCATCACCACCATCACCAGTTTCATCATCATCATTATTATCATCATCACCATCATCATTATCATTACAGCCCTTCACAACTCCACTGCTGAACATAGGCATAATAAATTTATGTACGTAATAAATTAAAAAGAACAATTCCTTGCCCTTTTTTAAACTTGAGATCATTAAATAATTTTTGAACAGAACACAATACAAATGTTGAAATTTTGAAACATAAGACAAAGGATCTGAAAATTCTTATATTTTTTTAATTCTGAGATGATCAAGCAACTAATTATTCTCTTTCTAGGCCCCTCGGTATGGATTGATTCATTCACAAACCGTAAGAAAAAAATTATCATTTAAACTAACCCCTTTTTTACCCCATACACAGTATCTTAGACAAGTAGACACCTATGAACACGTAGATGACTGTACCTGTACCATGCAACCTTGTAAAATAAATAACTTATTATATTATCAACATCCCTTAGGTGGCGGAGTTCCCCACTGTTCCGAGGAGTTGGAGCCCTTGACTCCGTCCAGGTCGACGGAGCGTCTCCATCGTGAAATGCAGAACCTCGAGGGTCTAATGAAGGACCTATCAGCTATCACACAACAACAGTTTCACTGCTAGTGATAAACAATTTGATTTGTACGGAGTTTACGGACATAACTTTGAAATACTTCAAGTAATATTAACAGTGGGGTTAAGGTTCTGTCTACAATATTGATTTCACCTGACAGACGTTATTAACGGTTTAACGGTTGACCAAAGAGTATTAAATACGCATACAGACCTACTTTATAATTAAGCATAAAGGTAAACGCGTTGTTTGATCGTCGTCGCAGAGTTATGTTTCAGAGACTCTAAAATAACTTTCAAATAATGGTTTCTTATATTTAAGCGAATACTACACATGGAATAATCTAACTTTACGGATTTTATTGCGTTTAATTTTAATTTAAAAGTTGAAAATAGCCTTCGTTAACGGGACGTCAAACATTTCAGTCTCTTCCACGACCATGGGTGCTGTAAAGTGCCCGAAACGTCGGGAATTAAAAAAGTTAAATTTAAACATGATAAAACTCGTGAAATTAGTTTTATTTCACACTTTCAAATATCATTGGTATCATCGTCATCTACGACGAACCGCTGCTGGACTTATCCAGATCTTCGGCTTCAGGCATCCAGGTGCTGCTAGTCGCCTTGTACAGATCGTCACTCCATTTAGCCACGCGTTCACTTGAATGCGGTCTTCACACTATGACACGTCTACGTCATGTTATGTATTGACAGAATTATTTTATAATTTACGTTATAAAAGCAAGAATGATCACTTACAAAATTCATCCTTATTGCTGAACAGGAATGGACTAGAATGTAATTACTGTCTAAAATGGAAATAAAGTTATTTTAGAAAAAAATAAAATTTGTTTAGACAGTCTTATATATATTTATTAATCTGTTAATTTTGGGAGCATTTCCTATTTTTTGTTTTCTATTAAATGTTTTTTAATGTTGCTATCATTTATTATATATATAGTAGTATTTTTTGAAATTTTGCCAAGACTTATCTGTAAAAGGTTTTAAAAAAGGTCTTTCTAAAAAACTAGATAACAAATGGAGTGTCTACTGTCAGGTGAACTTCAATAATAAGGTAAGTACGTTGGAAAGTGATATTAATTTATCTTAGAATTGTTTGATTGTTACAATTTAACTCTTTAGTGATCTACACAATGTATATTAGAAACATTCAAAAGATTTTTTATTTAAATAACTGAAATCATAAGGATCACACACACATGCGAACAAAATGTTGCCACGTTGAACAAAACTAATTTTAAGGATTTAATTACGTCTAAATAGTATAAATTTAACTAACAGATTTTTAATTAACGCTTAAAAGACCTCGAAATCTGTAAAACTGGATTTGTTCAATATGAATTATTCGTTTAAATATAAGAAATCAAAATGATGCCGAGTTATTTCAAATATGCTTAGTTGTAGCTGTCAATTTCGTCTCTGAGATTAAAAATGAATTTCTGTATGGATGAAACTTCTGTCTGAACTGGATCGTAACTCGTTAGTAACTGTCTTGAAACACGAAATGCACCGTCATAGGTTCATATAATTGTAATGGATGACTTTTTTACCGTCTGAAAAAAATAGGGTGTAACATGTGAACGGAGTAGAAGCCTATGGCACTGATATTTTACAAAAAAATAAAAACAAAAATTTTGAGTTAAATAAATAAATAAATTAAAATCTTTCGATTTTAATCATATCAACCTCAGCCTGTAACCCTAAGAAGTGACAAGGTCAAAGATGCCTACTAAATTTATGGTTTTCTTGCCGTTTGTAAAGTAAGGGTGAATATGATTTGAATTTCGATAGATTTTAAATATTTTTTTATTTAATTCAAAATGTTTGTTTTTATTTTTTTTAAATATACTTGGCTTTTACCCATTCACATGTTATTTTTATACCATTTTTTTTTCAGACGGTAAAAAATGTCGATTAAAACTACTTTTACGGATTTTATCGCGTTTATTTTACTTTTAATTACTTTTATTTTTAATTTCGACGTTTCGGACGCTTTCCAGCACCCATGGTCACGGGAGACTGATGACTGACGTCCCGATGTCATTGTTAAACCCGGAGTACCTTCAGCTTTTTTAATTATTGTTTATGGTCCGATCTATGCAAAATGAACTATGTCCTGAGGTCTTGCAGTGGTATGCTTGGGTTTAGTTTTAATTTTATTGATTATAGGATCCCAAGCAGGTGGTAGTACCCAGCCTCCTTCTCTATTGAAATTAGGATGTTTTTTAATTTCAATAGCCTCACGTATCATCCTTGGTAGGAATCGGTGTTCTTTCGCGAGGATTTGTGGTCTATCAAATCTGATGTAATGGTTGGGGCCGTCTAGGATATGGTCGCAAACTGCAGACTTCCCGGAACGTTGGTGCTTCACACGATTCAGGACATAGTCAGTTAATTTTACATAGATCGGACCAAAAACAATAATTAAAAAAGCTGAAGGTACTTCGGGTTTAACAATGACATCGGGACGTCAGTCGTCAGTCCCTCGTGACCATGGGTGCTGGAAAGCGCCCGAAACGTCGGGAATTAAAAATAAAAGTAATTAAAAGTAAAATAAACGCGATGAAATCCGTAAAAGTAGTTTTAATCAATGTGTAGTGTTCGCATAAATATAATAAATCATTAGGTAAAAAGGTCACCAGTATAACTTTAAAATGCGGATTAAAGTCCTAGGTAAAACCCACTACTAAACTATTAATATTGAAAATGCTCACATTAAAACAACATTAATTCATTAAGGAAAATATTTCAGGGAAATTATTTATTAGGTAATTAAAATATAATAAGAATGAAATAGTATAAAAATATTTGATAAAAATTAAAAACTAACCCATTCATAAGACGCGAAAAATACTTAAATGATATTTTAATTACAAACACATAAACAAATTTGCCACGTAACGGTAAATAACCAACAGTTGTAACAATAATAACTAAAGTATTAGTATACGTTTTGTCCCTGTAATAAGATAGACATAAAAATTAATGTTCTTTAACTACCTTTATACACTGCCTATAATTTTTGTATTAAATGTATAATACATTTTATTAGGAATCGTTGTTTGCATGTACATAAAGACTATATAATTGAATAAATAACGCTAATAATAAAGTAACTTCATGAATGAATTAATGCAAAACTTTACAAGCAGATTTTACAGCACCGGATCTTGCTACTAACAAACAAACCTTACTGTCATTTATGACAGATTCTGCATTCATCTCACTTATTAAACTGCTATAATATAACTTTTAAATATATTTTTAATTAATGCTTATTAATAATATGAAATTTATTTTTAACAAAATGACTTTTAAGTCGCCATTAAGCGCATGAAAAAATTTTAGATGTTACTAAAATTTTACTACTAAGAACTGACACATTTAGATATTCTCTTTTATAATATTATTATAAAATTTATTATACATAGTGTTCAGGTTATGAGTGAAATACATTTTTCAAATTACGTCTGCATTTTACTGAAATACTTCATATTGATTTAATTTTTAAAGTTAGCTGTAAATTTTTATACTTAGTATTCAGATAGGGAAAGCAAGCTTATAACAATAAAAAGTTATGTTTTTAAAATGTATCCAAAACATACATCTGTGTTACAATGAAAGGTGATAAACTTTTTTTATTTACTAAATGTATTGTTTAATTTTGATATGAATTTACTTAATTATTAGTTATAAATGCTTTTATAAGGTTTTATTAGTATATTCGTATTTACTTGTCGAATACTGTAAACGCGTCATGTAAAACGGCAATGAGACTTTACTTTTGTAAATGTTAATAGTAACTTCTTAGTACAAGCGATTCGCCATAAGACACAAAACAATTTGTATTTGTATATTTTAATGATGTCACTGTATGTTTTAAACATAATTGAATGTCATATTATATACATAAATAAGAAACAAAAAGATTTTTCCAAGATCCGCATGCAGTTAATATCTATACTCATCAACTTTACATGCGGATTTACGCAAAATGTAGTTTTAAATCTATATTTATAAAGGATTACCTCAAAGTAAAGATTTTTTATTACTTTGCATTTATGTCTAGCTACACATTTCATGTTCAAACACTATTTTAAAAGGTTTGTATAGCGTCGCTTATAAAAAGTTTCACTTATCCTCTTTAAAATGTAAATATTTTGTATCCTAATGCCGTAGTTTTAAGATTCAATTTTGTACACAGTTTTTTGATATTGTATGATATATCTATTGTCACCATTAACGGGCGAATGTTTATTAGTATCAATAGAAGCACAGTAAAAGTGAATGAAAGAGATACAGTGTTAGTTAAATTTGTAAAATAAGTATTTTTAATCCACATTCATGTAAACTAACAAAGGCACTAAGATTTGAACAATTTTGTACTAATCGTACTGCGACCAACGCAATTTCATACTTTAAGCCTCTTGTAAATAATACCTCTTTTACTATTTTTCTATTATTGTAATGTAAGTTTATTACAGTTGCATTATGTAAAATAACCTCTAAAATACACGTATCATCGGGAGATATTCGCTATGGATCTCATAGCAATCATATAACAGCAGCGTTCTCAATACGTAGCACGTGTTAAATATGGTCACAAGAGACAAGATTAGCGCACGAATTGAATGAATTAGTTTAAAGTTTAGAAATATTTTTACAAAATCTTCTTCCCTTCCTTACTTCCAGTGAGCGAAACTCGCAAGTTTCGCGTGAAATTGTTTAAGTCGTTTCCTATTTGTGATATTCGTATTTTTGCAGCATATAAACAAAAGGATTGATTTTATTCGTACGGAATTGTCCGCTTACCGACATTGTTGTTCTATAACAGATTATAATAATTGCTTAACACAACTTTTTCTGCCACCAGAGCGGCTCCATTTTGTCAATAAGGTGAATTTTTTGTCAAATACTATGTCGGGGAAGTTAAGTCGTAAGAAAAGTGTAAATATTAATGTATCTTATTCGAATATTATTTACATTTTATATTAAGAAGATTAGAAATGGATAAAGCAACCTGTGAATATTCCTAAAAGTTGAACAATTAAAAACAAAGTTAAAAATGAGTAAAAATTAAACAGAACACCACTTAGGTGCACACTGAGGCTTTGTTTTTTGTATATATATCCGTACGGCAGCACATACAGCTGTAGCCTCTCGTGAGCGAAAGATTGTTAGTCCACATCGTCAATGGAGAGCATAAATTACTCCTTATAAGTTTTGAAACAACATTAATTATTAGTTCACAATATTAAAATATAAATAGTTATCCAACTTGACGTTAGCTTTGAAATGGAGAAATTACGTATGGTGTTTCGATCAATGGTAGAATAAGTATATTTCATGCCTAAAATATTTAAAAAGTAACTGAAATTATTGACATACGTTGTGAATCTTTTTAAGCCATGAGACCTTACAATGTAAATTTGTATTTTGTATTTTGCTGTTGAACAAATTATTGATCCAAGCACTATTGCCATCGATTATTTTTAGTAATGGTCTCGTACAGGTGCATTTTGGCCAAGTAAAAGTAAATTATTCTTTATAAGTTTATAAGTGAACTACCTATTAGTGAAAATTGCGAAAAGTGCTTCTATGTTGGTACAAATCACAAGTTATTATGTCCGTCTAGGCGTCTTAAAAACTTGAGACATTGTCAATATCGACTGCTGCTAGTTTAATCTCCCAATAAATTGTCAATGTCTTTACATTGGGAATTTATTGCGAGATTTCGACGAATCTTAAACTAGCAGCAGTCGATATTGACAATGTCTCAAGTTTTTAAGACGCCTAGACGGACATAATAACTTGTGATTTATACCAACATAGAAGCACTTTTCGCAATTTTCACTAATAGGTAGTTCACATGCAAATATACATTATATTCTAAATCTTCACTTCACTTTTACGTAAGAAAATCCATTTCAAACTATTGTGTAAACAGCAAAACAGGAGCATTTCGCCAGCCGTCAAGTTCCCACAAAAACCTACCATCGATTTCTTTACCTTTACTGTCAAAAAGTGTTACGTTAATTTAAAAAAAAATATTTTAATCTGGTATAGAGCAGCGTTGGTCAACGATGGTATTTTATTAGTTATAAGTGGAACTATTAGACTGATTTTGTGTATTATATTATTGATATGGTTTTATATGTTAACCGCTGTCGACTGCGTGTGAGCGAGGCGAATTTCTTAGTTACTAAGCTAAGCAATATTGTAAGTTCATACATTTCTCCAAACGTCATTTGTATAGGTATCATCCAACTCTAATTTCTTAACCTGTACCCTATTTACCGAATAAAGTATGTCTTAAACGGTATTTCATTTACCCTAATTATTCCTGGAACTGTTGGAATAATCTAGTAGAAGTATTAACTTTATATCTGACTTAGGGCTTGGGGCATTTTTATTCACCCAACACTACGAAAATAGTTCAAAGTGTAACCAACTGATGTGATCACAATTTGAACTCAGAACAACACGGCAATGAAATGTCTTGTGTTGCTAGTAAGAATATTTTTAATTTTGTTCATGTTAATGTATCACATGTTAAATTATATGTTAATTTGTATTCTAGAGTCAAATTTTTTGCATGCTGACTGGTTAACCCTGAAGTAGTAAACACACCTGCATAATATACCATTATTGACTAATTTATGGTTACTAAAAGGCCTTTGTAATGTTACTATTATTGCATTAGGTTTTACTAAGCTCAATTTTGGAGACTGCCCAATCGATAGCGCCTCGCTCCTGGGCAGCAGTCAGTGTTTATCAACGAAGTCAGTGCGCGAATTAAGTTCCCACCAACAAGAGACTGGATATTTTTTCGAAATCCCATTGTAATTATATCGTTTTGTACGTAATTATGATTTAAGGGTACGTTTCGAAGTAACTTTTGTAAGTAGACATTTGTAATTTATATAAATAAATGTGAATCAGCCACGACCGTGGCGTCGCCATACTCTGTACAATTAGATTCAATAAACTTGTACTATTTATTGAATGTCTGTATTTTTTTATTAAATTCAAACCCGTATTCTACCCCACTCTTTTTCAAGTAGGTTTTGTGGGTGATATAACCTATTTTTATACTATCATCACAATAATCATGATTAATACAGCCCTTGAACATTGACCTCCTCTCAGAAACACCTCCAAACTCGGTGCTGGGATCTCCTACATCTCTTAGCAGATCGTCGCTCCATCTAGTGGGGGGCCGCCTTAAACTTCGCTGCGATATACGAAGTATATACTCTAGATAAGGACATAACGAAGTATCATTTTAAGTTTTTTATTAAATCGTTACTTCCACTAGAATTTCGCCTGTATTGTAGAGGCGTTTTTCATACATAAATTGCACAATGATAAACATCGCAGCTTATAAAAACAAGGGAAAAGTGCCTTTAGTCCGTAAATGATAAAACACCGCCCATTCTCTGCGGGTGTAGAAAATAATTACTAGTGGTGGAGTGAGTACTTTAAAGCACCCACGGTCAACGTGTATTTTATATTTATTATCTACGTACACTACACCCTCTCAACACTCACGAAACGACACACAGCAGCATTAAGCTACTATTTTACGCTGATATTCTGTGAGAGCGTGGTCCTGCCCCGGACGAGCCGATCCATTCGTGCTACAACTATACTACTAATATAACTGCAGCAAGGCTCTACCACGTTTAAAAATATTAATAATATAACCTGAATCATCATCATCATTACTGTATATCTATAGTCTGGATATATATACAATATATAACGTAATTAAAGCACTTTGAGAAGATAGTTTGTTCAGAATCGTTTACTGAATCGGTTCCTATCATTTTTAATATAGGTAACTTTTTATCCCAAAAATAATTAAAACTACGTAACTTACAGTCACTCTAAACTGTACAGTCAAAACAAGCTGAAATGGACCGTAACTTAAGGCAATAAGACTTTTAAGAGTGCAGTTTTATTTGTATTATTACTAATTCTATCATTTAATAAAAATAAAGAAAAATGAACTTTATTTCAAGCACGTTAAAGTCATTGCGTTCGTGGATGTGTACTGTGACCACAACATTCTTCCGGAATTAGTATAACTAATTTGATAAATAATCAGTGCATAAAATGTTTAACTAAAAATTCAGTGTATGTGTAATGATTATAACATAATATACTAATTGGGGTGTCTGAGGGTGTGCGTTAAGAATAAAGTGTAGAAGAGAATATCACCGCTGTTATGGAATTGTGCAAGAACATCCAAATTTATCGATTCGTCATCGACTGCAAGAGTTGAACCTTGTCCGTCCAATACGTTTAAAAATTATACGCGGACTACGTAAAAATAAGACTTGGAATGAGAACCATGAGATCATATGTGCCGTGTTATCTGCGATTGTCCACTAGAGCAATTGGAAACCGATCCATTGTTAATACAAAAGTGTGTTTATTTATTTATTTTATTTATTTATTTATTTATTTATTACAAGATCCACAGCTCTAATTACAACGTATATAAAACTTAAGAAATAAACTAACAGCCAATAACGGATCTACTTTATACATTTTTTGACTTATATTAATTGACCGACAATCAATAAGTTTGAACTTATATTAATTGACCGACAATCAATAAGTTTGAGCTACAAAACATACTATTTTAGAATTAAAAATTAAAAACGGTGCATCTCTCTCTCTTCTGATCTGTGTATCCGTGTACGCGCGCGCGCGCGTGTGTGTATATTTGTGTGTGTGTGTGTGTGTGTGTGTGTGTGTGTGTGTGTGTGTGTGTGTGTGTGTGTGTGTGTGTGTGTGTGTGTGTGTGTGTGTGTGTGTGTGTGTGTGTGTGTGTGTGTTGGTAATATACATATTAACCATTTCCTTCAAGTACTTCAAGAACTTCCCTCTTAAACAGATACCTACTGCTATGAAAAATATCAGTAGCATTAAATTGGTTGTTAAAAGTTCTATGCAATCGACTGACCAATGCGTTTTGTGCGTAATTTGTTTTTGATCGTGTTACAGCAAATAATTTTGTGTGTCTCGTTCTAACTTTCGGGGCGCAGAAACTCAGTATTTTGGTGGATAGTTCGGGGCTATCTATATATCCGTTGCATATTCCGTGTAAAAAGGACATGTCAGCAAGTACACGCCTATTTTTGAGAGTCGTAAGATTATGATAATGGCAGGATTCATCATAATTTTTGAAATGGCAATGCGACCGATAATTTAAATGTTTTATGAATTTTTCTTGCATTTTTTTCTAAATCTTGAATATAAATGATATACTGTTATGCTACAGTATTCTAGGATGCTCCTAACATAAGTGTAATACAGTACTTTTAGGCAACCTATGTCTGAGAAGGGACGACTAACACGCAATACGAAACCCAGGCTTCTGTACGCTTTGTTTTTAATTATTTCTGTATGATCAGAAAATGTCAACTTGCAGTCAATGTGAACACCAAGATCCCTAACACAAGCCGATTTTGCAATTTTAACATTATTAATATAGTATTCAAAATTGATCGGATGTTTCTTGCGAGTAAACGAAATAAAAGAACATTTATTTATATTTATACCAATTCGATTATCAGTATAATATTGTTCTAGACGGTTAAGATCAGTTTGTAGGCTAGTACAATCCATATCGTTTTTAATTTTCATAAATATTTTGGTATCATCAGCGTACATAAGGAATTGAGCATGTTCAAACAAGCACCTACGTCGTACAAATATGTTGCATACAGAAGTGGTCCCAGTATGGATCCCTGTGGGACGCCGGAAGGTATTGCAATAAAATCTGAGCAAAATCCTCCTATGACGACAGCTTGAGATCGATTGCGTAAATAAGATTCCATCCATCTAAGCAAGCTACCCCGGATACCAAGTTCATAAAGTTTACGTAAAAGAATAATGTGATCCACACGGTCAAACGCCTTCTGAAAATCCGTGTAAATCACATCAACCTGAGACCCACCATCTATGTTACTTAATACGTAATCAATAAATACTGCCAGATTGGTAGCTGTGGACCGACCCTTCATGAAACCATGCTGCTCTATTGGTATTGAGATCGATATTACAGGATAGATAAATTTATGTACGACCCTCTCGAACACTTTGCTCAACACGTTGAGGACCTTTTTTATGAATTGGCACTATATGGGCCTTTTTCCAGATATTAGGAAAGTATCCATCTTGAAGGCACCTGTTGAAGATCGATGATACAGGACTCGATAGAGATTTAGCACATTGAACGAAAAATACCCGTGGAATACCATCGCAACCAGCTCCCTTTTTTGACGTCAAGATTTTTAAGCAGTTCATAAGTACACTCTTCAGTGACATTAATGTCATGTATAGTATCAGGTCTGGGAGTTTCAAGTTTAGCGTTGAGACTCGTTTTTAAAATAACAGGGTTGTTAATATTCAAAATTGTAGCATATATAGCGTGAATAATTTACAAAGGACGCCACAAACTTCATTACATCCAGAAAATTATACGTTTTTTTTTTGGATTCAGGGTAACAAACGAGCACACAGTCCACCTGATGGCAAGTGGATTCTGTGACCCATAGACATTTACATTTATCCTCAATTAAAAATTAAAATGATCCCTTGAGTATTAAGATGCAATGCCTCGTTTCCAGTAAAAAAGATCTTCTGTTCTCTACACTAACCATACGAAACACAGCAGCATTACGCTGCTATTTTACGCTAGTATTCTGTAAGGACGGTCAAACTGGGTTGGTTCGATACAACCATAATATAGCTGCAGCGTGTCTTTACCATGTTAAATGTTTAAATACATATCAAGGGTCTTAATAGACTGACATATGTGAAGATATTTATAGTTTGGTGGTCATATGCCTGAAATTATTATTATTTTTTTTTTATTATTATTTTGAATTGTTTATATGTTATATCTTTCGAATAAATAAAACAATTTGATAAGTAAACTTTTAATTTCATATGCAATTCAATACTCTGATCGCTGGCGCACGTTTATATCCAATAAGACACATCACCATCATCATCAGCCTGCGGCAGTCCACTGCTGGACATGGGCTTCACCCAAGGCGCGCCGCTTAGCCCGATCTTCGGCTACACGCATCCATTTTCTACCAGCCACCTCGCGCAGATCGTCGCTCCATCTGGTCAGGGGGCGTCCCACATTACGTTTGCCTAGACGCGGTCTCCACTCTATAACACGGCTACTCCACCGGTTGTCACCTCTGCGACAGACATGACCAGCCCATTGCCACTTCAGCTTACAAACACGCTCCGGCGGATTTCTTCATTTCGAACTTTGTCTACCGGAAACTCCGAGCATAGCTCTTCTACCAAAGAAACTCCGAGCATAGCTCTTCCAATAAGACAAATTAAGAGTATTATAGGTCAACCCATGTCATTGAAATATTCCGCTCTGCTAGAACACTCGCGATCGCGATAAACAATATCGACACATGCAAGGAAAAAGATCGTAACTGATTTTTATCAACTTTACAGGAGAGCGCGTCAAAGATTAAAAAAATTCTTATATAGTTCTGTTAAGTCCTAGTGCCATCTCACCGTGAAAATTTAAGTTAGCAAAGGAAAATCTACACTTTCATATCATTAATATGTTATTAATATATGTATTCTATTATTTTTCATGAGTTACAATGACATTACATGACATAAACTTTATAAAATGACATTGTAACTGAGACATACAATTCAATTTTGTGTGTTAATATTTACTTCATTAAGTGAAAAACAATGTATGTCTGAGATACAATGCCAAACATGTATTTTTATGTGTTTTTGAGTTAATGTAAAAATAAAACATTGTGAAATAATTACGAAAATCTCTATTAATTTTAACTATAAAAATCTCAAAATGCAAGGAATAAATCATGTTGACACACCAAAACAAAGAGTCTTTCATAGTTAAGAAAATATAATAATAAAAAATGTCGTTTTGCTAATTTTTTAATTTTCTTTTGAAATCTGTTTAAGGTACCGATCCAATCAACTTTAAGATAAGCAATACAGAAATTCTGAAAATCACAATTAATAACAAACTTTAAAATATTTAAAGAAACAAAAATTACAAATTTAAGCAAGAGAAAGTATTACAATTATTACTCTATAAACAATTACAAGTCTTTGCAATCTCTAACCAACTATCTAAAATCAGTTTATCTATTAATAAAATAAATTCAAAAATATCTAGAAAGAACCATTTGAAATTTAAGAAAAAAATAATTATAAAAAAAGAAATGTCATTGATTATGTACATCAAAGACTTTTCTTTTTTAAATTTTAAATGTTTGTTTCTGTAAGATACTTTAAAATGTTTAGTATGCATACAATATAGTAATTATATTGTATGCATACTAAACATTCGATTATATATAACTCACTAAAATATACATAATAGTTTTAAAATACAATACTTCTTAATCAGAATCAGTGATATTATTTGGTAGAATCGTTTTCACATGAGGTAAATTTATAAAATAATCATGATATATTGTTGGAATGGCATTGCTATTACATAAGCTTATTAAATCTTTGTACTTTGCTGTAGATAAAGGCAAAGGTGCATTAAAAGCCTTTGAAATCGGTAGCTCTTGTTCACTGTTTTGAGGTTCCTTGGTAGCACGACGAGTAACTGCCTGAAGAGAAACTGTCTTAATATCTTGAGCTAGATTTATAGCCATTTCATTGTCGCTCAGATAATCATATTGAAATTTAATTATATTAGGTAAGCTACTAATAAAATGAATATGCATAATTTTACTCCAGGATAAAGGCAAAGGTGCATTAAAAGCCTTTGAAATCGGTAGCTCTTGTTCACTGTTTTGAGGTTCCTTGGTAGCGCGACGAGTAACTGCCTGAAGAGAAACTGTCTTAATATCTTGAGCTAGATTTATAGCCATTTCATTGTCGCTCAGATAATCATATTGAAATTTAATTATATTAGGTAAGCTACTGATAAAATGAATATGCATAATTTTACTCCAGGAGACTTTCACATGGTTAACGTCGTGTTCGCAATTTTTGTAACATGACAAAAGTTGTTTAAAATCCAATATATTATCTTGGTTTACTTCCTTGACTTCATACGGCTCACCACTAGATTTAGCGCATCTTATCAAAGTCACCCATTGCTGAGGTACGTAGATAATTTTATGTTTTTTTCCTTC